>VWPU01006102.1:0-13643 GCA_013398955.1 Callaeas wilsoni
CAGAAGCCACCTCTGTGGCCCCCGGGCTACCAAAAACCAGGCCACGCAAAACCAACACAGGAGCTCATGGTCTCAAAGGTGACAACAGCAGATCGAGCACCAGCTGTGGGCTCGCTGAGGGCAGATGTAGGTCACAGGGGAAGATATGTTTGTGGGCAGGAAAGACACCCCCACACTGTCTGGTGGAACGCTCTGAGCATTGCTGGGGCAGAGCTCAGTGCCGTTTTGGAGATTTTTCAGTATTCAGAAAAAAAAAGCCCAAATCTAGGGAGCATTTATCCACTTCTTCTCTCCCTTGACTTTTCTAGGCTGCTGAGTCATGGAAAAATACAGTTCCCTGACGGCAATGTTAGGGGTGTCAGTGCAGGCAGGCTGTGGAAACCCAGCCCCAGCTGGGTTCAGCTGGAGAGCGATGCTCTGAGCCTGAGCTGTGGTGAACCTGGGGGTCAGCCTGGTGCCACACCACAAAACCAGGGCAGAGCAGTGCAAGGGTGGCAAATGGCGAGGCAGCAGTAAAAGGGCGTTCCCGGGGGTGGGAGGAACAGCCCCTGAGGGATGGCTGCTCTGGGGAGGCGTCTCTGTGCCAGGGCTCAGCAGTGCAGCTGGAGGGGAGCTGGCAAGAGGAGTCAGCTCTCAAATCTGGACCTTGTGCCTTTATGGCATTGGACAAGTGTTGTTTTCATCCCCAAAGTGTTCCTTCACAGCTGTCTGACCTGTTGAGTTGAAGGGGAAGGAGCTCAGGACAACCTAGGCTGTTTTGTAGGGACATGTACTTAGAGATACGGCCTTGAACAGCCACCCAACCCAGCCTGCCAAAGGAATAGGATAAATATAAACTGCATTCGTTTAATAATGCAAACAACCTGAAATACACAAGGTGAAATATGATATATACATTTGTACATGTTGGCAAGAAGGATCAACAGATTTTAGCTGCAGAATGAAGTAAAATGAGGTACATGGCTCACCTGCCTTCCTGTAAGAGTAACAAGTAGGTGCTGGAGAGTGGAATGGAGGCATGCTAGTGATTACATACACACTTTTACACATCTCAGTGACCTATTTGTTTAATAGGAACATGGAGTATAAATTGTAGTTGACTTAGTAATGCTAAACCTAACAAAGAGCTTGCCAGAGAAAAAGAGCAATAGTTCTCCCAATAGCCCTGAAGCTGTATTTCCTACTTATGTTGCAGATGTTGGGGGGCAGGGGGTGGATTAGGTGGGGTTTTTTCCCCTTGTTCCTTTAGCAAGTCTGTATCTGCAAGGGGTGGGTTGCATCTGTTTTTTGAATGCTGGGTTTGGGCAGTAGAAAGGCTTCATGGAACTCCCTGGTGACAAAGTAGTAGCAGACACTATCGAGGCAGCAGTTGGATGTGGCAATGCACCTCATCACAGAGGAGAAGTTCTTCATGACATAAAGTAGGAAACAGGTGGCTCCAATGCTCTCCATGATGAATCTGGCAAGTAGCCCAAGGTAGGCTGGCAGAAAACATATTAGAAATACAAACAGATTTGCATAAATAATGTGTATGGCTTTGTGGATTGACTTCTCCTCCGGTGAATTCGTGTTCAGGTGTCTCTTGAGGTTCCTGATGACTCCTGTGGAGCAGAAGGTCAGGATTGCTAATGGGAGAGTGAAAACGAAGAAAATGGCCAGCAGGCTGAGAGCAGCAGGCGCGGGGGCGTAGGTCTGGAAGCAGAGAGCTGCGTGCCTCTGCCACAGCTGCACAGTGGCACTGGCTGTCACCAAGACCCACAGAAGCCCACAGAGGAGGGCAGCCTTTGACGGGGACCTGAAGGTCCTGGCTTTCAAGGGGTGCTTTATGGCAATGTATCGATCGATGGAGATGAATGAAATGATGTAGATGCTCACTAACATGTTGATAAAATACATCGTCTCTATAAACTGGCAGAGCTCCCCTCGGGCTGACTTATTCCAGAGCAAATAAACCATGGAAGGCAAGGTGCAGATGACAGAGAAATCTGCAAAGACTAAATTGATTACATACACCCTGGTTTCTGTCCATTTCTTCATCTTGCAGAACATCCAGAAGGCAAGGATATTAAATAGTGCTCCAAAAAAGAAAATGAGGCTATACAGAGCAAATTCAATGAGGCGAACATGGTGATGCAGTTCTAGATGTGTGGTGCTGCAGTTGCTGGACACATTCATTGTCCTGAGCTACAGATGTTGTATGATGTTCTGAGACCTGAAATGGGAAAAGACATGGTAAGACCTCTTAGTAGCTGTAAAAAAAGCAACCTAAGTACATATGTCCTTTGTTAAAAATGTGAATTTGAGCTTTACAGAGCTGTCTTTCTCAGTCAACCTGTGTCATCCTTTGGCCTCCTTTGTCAAGCTTTGTTTATGTTCACTCAGTTTATGAGTATTTCAGGGTACACTTCCAATAGGACATGGCAGACAGCCTTTATTAAATAGGGAGAGCCCTAAGTGTGTGAGGGCAGGAGGCAACACGGCACTTAGAAGAGCCCCCATAGGTAGTGGGCACATCCTGTG
This sequence comes from Callaeas wilsoni, assembly GCA_013398955.1. NCBI lineage: Eukaryota > Metazoa > Chordata > Aves > Passeriformes > Callaeidae > Callaeas > Callaeas wilsoni. Next base: position 2,521 of record VWPU01006102.1, read on the forward strand.
ACAACGTGAACACTAATTCCTTAAGCCAGGCTGTGCAGGTGAAGTAAAATCACCCTTAGCTTGGTGTTGAGCTAGGCAGGGATTGCAGCAACCAAAACTAAAGCCCAGCACAACCTATGAGCAAAAGCTCTTCTGTCAGTTCTGCTGGCTTTGGATTCCGATCGGAGGTGAAGGGCTGGGAGGGCATAGCAGATGTCACTTTGATAGACATCCTCATGCTCTGGCTCTGACTGGGAAGGTTTCTGAGCCTTTGGACCACCTTGTGAACCTGGAGCTCCTTCTCCAAGCTGAGGAAAACAGCTGATTGTGCGTTCCTGCTTTCCCAAAGGCAAGCTTGAAACCCTAAGGGAGAGGGTGAGGTATGCTGCTCACCAAGAGGGAAATGAGGGGTGGAAGGACTTACCTGATTTTAAGCCCTTTTGTTCCAGGAGAGAGTGTGAGTCTGCAGATGCAAAGCAGAAAGCCACATCTGAAGGTGGGAACACCACTGCAGAACAAGGAGCTCGCCCGTTAAGGGCCGTATTAGATGGCTCCTGCTCCAGGCAGGCATCCAGCCACCCTCGGAAATCCACGTTATGAGTAGTAGCTATTGAGCCTCGGCCACACTGGCTGCAAGACGTTTGCAGAGTATAAGTTGTATGAAGAGTGTGAGTTCATGGGCTGATAAAAATCATCTTTCAGCAGACCCCATCCTGTGCAAAGTGGCTTCACGTGACATGCACATGAAACAATTCTCTGAGCTGGTGATTCTGAGTATCTGTCACTGGATTTCTGCTTGCATCTAAACGCACTTCAGAAAAAAAGAAAAATAACCCTTCAATGTAAAGAAGCATTTTACCACTCTAACAGGAGAGTGAAGTGGGGAGGGATCTGGTGAAATGCCATAGCTTTCAGAGATGTGGGAAGGGACACCATGTCTGCCTGGTTAGGCAGTTATTTGCCTCCACCAGCAATGCAGACCTTGTGGCCAGTTGGTGAGGGCACTGCCTGCACATCAGAATTCAGTTCTGAAGTGACTGAAAAATACACAAATAACTCAGTTGCTGGGGGAATATGTAAGTATCTTGGGCAATAGCAGACACTAATGTGACTGCTGCACAGATCTCTCTCCCAGTCCTTGTTCGCTCAGGTCTGGGTTTCCCAGCAGAGGCTTGCTGCTCCCTGCCTGTACCTTGGAGGAAGGGGACTCTTGTCCCCTGAGGAAAACCTCTCTGAACTACGGTAAGTAGCAGCAGGGAACTGTCTCTGGTTATGGTCACTGACTGCACGGCAGAAGTCTGACAGCTGGACTGGTGCCCAGGTTTCTTTCCGCTGCCCTGGAATGCAATGCCAGCAGCAATGCTGGTCTGCAGTGCCAGCAGCAGCCTCTGCAGAGGTGCAGCACAGGCGAACCACGCTGCTGGGCTCTGCAGCATGGAAGGGCTCTGGCCAGCACTGCCTTTGGAGCTGGAGACCTGGCCCAATGCGGTTCCCAGCAGCAGGGCTCACAAGTGCTCCAGGCCACAGGGCAGTCCAGAGGCTGGGAGGAGGATGGAGGAGATGAGTAGGGGGTTTAAAGCAGGCCAAAAAGCACCGATAGGGTATGTCTGAGCCAAAAAAAAAAATCTTTAAAGAGATGTAGCTTGACAAGCTAGCATATCCTGTGGCTGCTGGAAATGCTTCATGTGGGGTAGATGAAATGTCTGCAGCATGAGAGGGGCTAGGCAGCAACTTAGAGCTGTGACAAAAGGATGGAGACAGCTGTGAAACAGCATCTTGCTGCTGCTGGAAGACCAGGAATAGGCTGGGGCTTAACAGACAAGGTCACCAGTACTGGGCAGGGTGTCCTGCTTTCCCCACCATAGGCTGGGGAGAGCTGGTCAGCAGCCGTCCCCCAGCACAGAAGCTGGTGGCCATCTGGGGAGGAAGGCCAGGGCTGGGCTTGTTTCCTCCAGCAGCTCAAGAAGCAGGAGGCTTCTGCCAGACCCTGAACAGAGAGGCTGGAGGAAGAGACGCGAGGCAGAGGCTGAAGGCACAGTGGATGCTGCAGCAGCACTGTGGTGGTTGCATCCAGTGCTGTTCCAGCAGGAAAGCAGCTGCACTGAAGGGGGAGCCTTGCATGTAAAATCCTCCTCGTTCCTTCCGGGGGGAGCTCAAAAGTGGGCAGGCACCAAGGGCTGAAGGATGAATATGGTGAGTGAAACAGCTAAGGACAGCATGGGAGCCATGGTGGGTGAGGGAAGGAACCTGGAACTGAGCAGAGGGAGAGCAAGAAGGAAAATGGGGGTGAAGTCGGGTAGAGCACAGCATCTTCTGCATCAACTGCCCTCAGACCTGCCACCTCCATGGCAAGAGCCCTGATTGTCACCAACATCCCTATAAATGGAATGGGTGGCTCTCAGCAAATATTTAATGAAGATGCAGCACGGGTGTGAGAATAGACCTGGGCAGGGCAGTACTTCCCAGAGGTGTTAATGTACCCACAGCACTGCTGGCAGGCCCTGGGCAGGTGCTGGGCTGGAGGAGGCGTGGCCAGAAAGAGCGAGCAGGCAAACTGCCCCCATGGCAGAGGAGACCAGCTGAGGGCCCTGCCATGGTACTGAAGTGAGGAGCTTTTCCTCTCTGTTCCCAAAAAGCATAAAGAAATCAGCAAACTGCCTGCTCCAGCCTTGCTGCTGTTGTTCACTCCTCTCTCAAATGTGCGGATCTAAGGCATGGCAGTTTTTTCTCTTCTTTTTTGAAACTTGTGTTCTTTCAGGCTCATCTATCGCTGCATCCCTTGAAAACTGTAATGTAACCCTAACCATGATCTGCTTTTTTTCTCTTAGACAAAAATAAATCTCTTAGAATCACTCGTTTCCTGTATGAACTAACTTCCAGTTCTCAGCTGCTGTGATGTTCCCAGTAAAGCACCCAGAGAATACCTTGGAGTAAGAACAGAAACTGAAAGGCTCAGAGATCACAACCTACCCCATGGACTCGCATGGCACGGACCTCACTGCCCTGCAGAAACCACGCTCAAAGCCTCCTCTGCCTCCCCCCAGGCACGGCAGGACCCTGATCAGCAGCTCACAGTCAGCAAGAGGAGGAAACAAAGTGATGTTACCTGCAGATTTAACGTGACGAAGTCAGCAGCAGGTGCCACCCGAGGCAGGGCACGCAGGGTCAGTGCAGCCACACAGCCCGGGCAGGGCGCGCGGGGCCGCTCCGTGGGGCTGGAGGACGGGCACAGGCTGCCTGTGCAGGGCACGTGCCTGGCACCAACAGCTCCCTGCTACTTCAGGGTTTCCATAGCACCTCCTCCTCCTGCGTAAGAGCAGATTTCACATCAGTTAGGTTTTGAATGCCAGCCTGCTGGCCAAATCAATGGTGGTGATACTTTACAGTGAACTCTAGTTCCTCACCGCTCTGCACCTTCTAAAGGGGTGTGTTCTACGGCTAACAGTGATGTTCAGCAACTGGGGATTTGAAATGCTGTGCTGAAGTCTAAGCTAAGTAAAGCCAGGAAGGTGCAACATCTGTTCTGGATCGCCCCATGCAGCTGCAGGTACAGCTGAGTGTTGAGTTGTGCTAGCACAGCTCTGGGCATGGAGGTGGGCACACAGAGCAGCTTGGCACGTGGTGTGGGCTCTCTGGGCTGCAGAAAGCCTCCCCAACCCTTCTCAAATGCTGCACTCAAATGGTCCCTGGGGTTGGGTTTGGTGCCTGGGGTGTGGATGGAGCAGGAGAGGGTCATGATGGGGCCAGCATTAGGGCTCTGGCCTGCACTCCTGTTTGAGCACAGGTACAGCCAAACCATCAGAGAGCTTCAGCTGGCAACTAAACCGAGGCCTCGGCATCTCACATGGGTGGCAAAGAGCTTCACTTGTCAAACTCTGCATTGACAGAAGTGGAGGTAGCAGATAGAGCTGTGAGCCCCAAAGGGCTCAGTAATGGGCTATTTAATTGGTGTCAGTAATCAACGTGCTCTGTAGCTAGTGGGGACTGCTTCACTGCCCACTCAGCCTTGGTACCCGGCCAGCTGTTGCACTGCTTTGTCGCAGTGATGCACGTGGTGGTTGGCTGCTCTTCAGTCAGCATGATGGCTGCTCTCCCGGCTACGGGAGCTGTGAGAGGAAAGAAGGAGCTGGCTGGAGCTCGGGCTCTGAGGCACTGCCGTGGTGAGTGAAGGACGGCAGGATGCCAGCACGGCCCGCGTGCCCCTGGCTCAGGAGGCACCGGGTGGCACCAAGCAAAGGAAGCGCTGCAGCACAGCTGTCAAACGAGGCTGTGCAGGGGAGAGGACCGGGCACGGGATCCTGAAGATAAGACCCACTCGCTCTGCTCCACCACAAGGCTTATGCAGCTTGCAGCCATCCTATAACCACAGAGATGTGCGTGCTGATCAGAGCCCTCAGGAGGCAAACAGGCATCCAGAGTCCTGGGTGTGCCTGTCACAGGAGGAACAATCAGTGTGTAAGGCAGGAGCCACGTCAAACATCTCTGAACCACACGCTGATAAGACCCTCGGATAGCATCTGGCATTTGTAAGGTGCGGTGGAGGAAGAGGGCAGGGAGGCATGGTGACACGAAATGCTGTGGTGGCTCTTCGGGTCACCATGTGAGAGAGGGACAGGAGGGTCACTGCTGGTGTTCAGGGACAGCAAAGACCTGTGTGAAGAGAGCCACAAAGCGAAGGTAGTCGGAGCTGTTTGCCTGTGGTAGTGGCAGCTGCATTCACCAGAGAGGCTGATGCTATGGGGTATTTTTTAGTTAGAGCCCATGGTGATGCCCTTGTTCACAATCACTGAGGCTGGAAGGAACCTCTTGAGGTTTCCACCAGCCCTTTGCTCAGAGCCGTTGTCTGAGGCCATGCCCAGTTTGGTTTCGAATAGCTTGAAGGATATCTCCACACATTCTCTGGGCAGCCTATTCTAGTGCTTGATCATTCTGAGACTAAACTTTTTTTATGTTTGAACAGACTTCTCCATATTTCAGTTTGTGCCTTTTGCCTCTTGCCCTCTCAGCAGAGTCAGGGAGAGGGCAGGAGGCAAAAGGCACAAACTGAAATATAGGGAAGTCCGTTCAAACATAAAAAACCCCCGTTTACTCCCCGCCATTGGGTGTTTATACACATGGATCAGATCTTTGAGAGACTTCTCTTCTCCAGGCTGAATAGTCCCAGCTCTTTCAGCCACTCCTCATACAAGAGGCATTCCAGTCCCTTACTCATCTTTGTGGCCCTTCCCTAGACCTGCTCCAGTAAGTCCATGTCTTTCTTGTACTGGGGGGCGCGGCACAGGACCCAGTGACAGCGATAGACTGAGACAGTCTCACCAGTGCTAGGCAGAGAGGCAGGATTCTCCTCCCTCGAGCTGCTGGCAGGGCTCATTCTCAAGCAGCCCAGCTGCCGTGACCTGCCCCTGCTGCCACGGCACACCGCTGGCTCACCATCAGCTTCATTTCCTCCTGGAGCCCAGGATCTTCTCTGCCAAGCTGCTTTCCAGCGGGTCCGCCCCAGCCTGTGCAGGTGTGTGGAGTCATTCCCCCTCAGCTGCAGGAATCGCAGGGACTGGCTGTCCTGCAGCTCTCTGGGTGCTCTTTCCTGCCTCTCCTGAAGGGTGACGTTTGAGGAAGACAGCAGCGTTGGAGGGAAGAGCACACCGTGAGTGTCAGCTCACATGCAGACCTGGCTGTAAAAGGTGAGGAGATGAGCAGCAGTGGAAAGTTCCTTTGTGCCACCACGATCTGCAGGGGCTGCAGTTGATGGTGGGGACTAAAAAGTGCCAGTGTCAGAAGGAGCTGGAACTCAGCCTGTGGAGGAGACAGGAGGGAAGGAGCAGTGTTCCACGGCAGAGGAGGGGAGGGGCAGGTGAGAGCAGCTGATTTGGAGGTGGTGACCTAGGAAAGAGCCCCAAAGAGGGGTGTAAACCAGGAGGGTGAGGTGGCTGGGGGAGAAGACCATGGATGTGGGACAGGGATGGGTACAGGCTGGCCAAACTGTCCAGACTCAGGAGCTCCACCACTGGAAGGGGCCAGGGGACGCAAAGACATGGCAGTAGAGGACTTCTGGGATGGTGGCAGCCAAGCAGCACTGGGGGAAGGTCAGTCTGTGACAGTGGCACCTGCCTGCAGCCGTGTCTAGCCTGGGCAGAAGGATTCGTTCCCCCATGGAAGATGGGAGAAGGCTGCTCATGCTGGGTCTTCCTGAACACCTGGCATTTTTCACCTGTCTTCTACCAAATCTCAGTGCTGGAAGATGCTGAACTGGTACAGAATACATCTCTTTGTGTTTTGCTAAAATACAGCACGCTAAGTAGGACTAAACAAAGTGGGTTTTCACACCACAGGTGTGAAACGGGCAACACCTACACAGGATGCTGCAAACCTTCACGAGCCAGCTTGGGCAACCTTTGAAGGTACCACCTTTTCCATGACAGCAAGGCAAAAAACACTCCTAAACTTGGTTTGTTTTTTTTTCTCCTTCCCCTCCCTCAATCATGAGCATCTCTTTCCTACATAATCAGTTTGAAAGGTCACTTCGTTATGCAGTCCTTTGGGTTTGGAAGGTCTTCACCTTCGTTAATATTCCAAATTCAAAGCCTAGTTTACTTACAGTTTATGTTTGTATGTCCAAGAAGGAGGAAAACAAAGATGGGCTAAGGATGGCAGTGTTTGTACAGCCAGCTGTGCTTTATTTAGGGTGGGCTGCAGCAATACCCACTGTACAATGCTGTACAAGTACACCCCACAGGTGCCTCTGTTTTGAATTAATTTTATGCATGACCAGCCCATACTGGACCAAATCCTTACTGCTCTTCATTCCAGCCTTCCCAGCCTCGTTATGTCAAGGCTATACACTCACATCATTGATTTCCAGAGATGAAAAACCCCCTTTGGCTCTCTCTCTCTCTCTCTCTCTCTAAGAATCATTTTGCTTCTGAGTGCCCTGTGCTTGAGCAGAGACATTTAATGCTTCAAGAGCTCCACTAGACTTTTTTCATCACTCTCCCTCAACCACAAGACACTCAAAAAAAAAAAAAAAGAGAGAAAAATGGAGTTTGCTAATGGGAAGCAACAGAGGAGAGTGGAAGTAGGTCTGGTAATTGTAACCCATGCTCTGACCTTGTCTAGTCCCAGGAGAGCAAATCAATTTATCCTTGGCTTTCACCAGAAGTCTGTAATTTGCCTGTAGTTATCCTCCCCATTTCTGCATTTGGACAGAGGCACTTTCAGCCTGGGAGAAGCATCACTCCTGCACAGCAGTAAATACCAGTGTTAGAGGCTTTTGCTTATACTTTTGGACTTTGCCTACAGGACTGTTTTGTTCTTAGTCTTGCAAGCATTACTAGCATAGACTAGGCTGAAATGTGTGTATACTGGTTTCCTGAAATAAAGGTGTTCCTAAAACTCACTGGATTCATCACCCTTCTTCCTCCTGCTTATTTTTCCACTTGTCTTCTAAACCTCATTCCATTTTGTTTTTCATAAATGCAGTAAAGAAGAAGAAATCAAAATGTAATTCCTTGGCATGATTATTCTCTGCTAAACCTCCCTTTCTAGTCAGTTAGCTCATCTGCCTTCTGGAAATACTGAATCAAAGGGTGAATGAGCTATTCCTAAATTTCCATTTATTAAAGTTATTATTAAACTGTATTAAATACATAAATGTGGGTGAGAGTGAGCAGTTTAGCTCAGAACTTTTTAAACTGAGAAACTTTTGCTGCAGGAGGCAGGAAAACCATCAGAGGGTCCGCAGAGGTACGACGAGGAAGAGTGCTCCATAAACATCCACCTTTCAGAAAGAAAATTATCCCATCATTAAGAACTAGAAATAACCTGGCAAAGGAGAGGTGATAAATTAGATTCAAGTCTGTCTCACCTCATTTGGAAAGGTGATGATGAGTCTGTACCAAAAAGATGCTGCTACATCAGACCTGTTTCCGTTTCCTGAAACTGAAAGCAAATTTAGAAATACAGTTTAATAATAACTTTAATAAATGGAAATTTAGGAATAGCTCATTCACCCTTTGATTCAGTATTTCCAGAAGGCAGATGAGCTAACTGACTAGAAAGGGAGGTTTAGCAGAGAATAATCATGCCAAGGAATTACATTTTGATTTCTTCTTAATGACCGGATGCCAGAAACCCACCTTTTTTTTTTTTTTTTCCTGCTGGAGAGATGAGCCATGCAAAGAAAGGCCACAGAACAGCATGAAAAAGCAAAATTCAGTGTGGCAGCCTGGTGATGATGGCTGATAAAGCATCTGTGTCACAGCATAGCACGGGGCAGTGCCTGCACACAGCCACTGCTGCCTGGCAGGGCTTGGGCTGGGCTCCTCAGCAGCCAGGGGGAGATGGAAACCTGGAACAGTGTTTAATGGAGCATCCCTGAAGGATTTGGGCACAGGGTTCACCTCTCCTGCATGAACATCACGCCACACAAGCACTGCAAGCATCTCTCTGTTGGGGAAGATGAAACAGGAAAGCCTTATAAATACGATTGCCTGGCAAAAGATGCTGAGAATAGGGAAACTACAAGTGAGATTGAAATGAAAGCAAGCTTTGAGATACCAAGCCTTAGTTACTGAACAACTGGAAAACAATGGGATGGCCGGCTGAAGGTAATCCCTTCTCTGTTGAACAATCCCCTCTGCCTGCAGACAGGTCCCAGGGTCAGAGCAGACCCTACTGGCTTGGCAGCAGGGGTCCAGAGAGGAGTTTCTAGAGTTTAAAATGTAACGCAGTATGGTAATGTAACAATTCTTATAGGCTGTATGTAAATGCTATAGGATTTGTATCTTGTACTAGATTGGTTAATGGAAATTAGAATATTCAACACAGAAGAAGATTTATTGTATTGTAAATGAGAACCTCGCCCTCTTCGTGCTCTTTTCCCTCTCTTTTCCTTCTCTCTTTTCTCTCTTTTCCCTCTCCTTTTACTACTTCCCCTACTTCCCTTGCCCTTACTCTCTCTTCCTCTTACCTTTGCTTCTCTTGCTCTCTCACTTTTCTGGCCTGCTCCGAGCTGCAGCTGGCAGCTCCAAACAGGCCCACTATACCCACGCCCTTCATAAATAAACTACAAAATCTAAAACCTAACTACAGAGATCTCTCGTCTATAGCCGTCCCAACCGTCCAAACCAAGAAAAAGATCCCACACCTCTCCCTGTTCCAGTGAAGATCAACGTCTCATCAGGGATTAAGTGGCTAAATACTTGTTCCCTGCCAGAGATACACAACATCTGTCAATAGCTCCAAAGCACTGGGGACAGAGGGCAACCAGCTAATGATGACAAACGGGTTTTGCCTTCCTGTGCATGCTACCGAGCATCAACATAGTTACACTGTGCCCCTGGAATAACAGGACTTAAAGCAGTGGCACCACCCTGATCCTGCTGGGTGGTGTGAGGCACAGATCTGCCTGTGCAGTTATAGCAGAAGTAATATGTCAGTGATGGGATTGATTGGTAACCTTTGCAGGGCTGCCTTGTAGAGTAAAAGAGTAAGTTGGCCGTGTTTGCTCTGCTTTTCAGGCCAGGGAAGCATATAAGCATACCTAAAAATGGTAACCTTTCCCCTCTGCAGGGCTGTGCTGACACACTGTGCTCAGAGAATAAAACAGAAGAGCAAAGAACATGAACTTGGCTGAAAAACACGTTTGTGAGATGTGCATATTTCTCACTTGCACGGACACGAAGCAGGGAAAATGTGGTTTGGTAAGGTCAGCTCCAGCCTCTGACACTGGAATTTAACTTTGAGCTTGGACATCTTGGCTTTCAGCATCTCACAGTTAAAACACGTGTAAAGCTGTGCCATGGAGAGCCACTGATTTACACCAAGGCATTTTCACTCTTACTTAATCCCTCTGTTACCCAAGCCCTCATCAGTGGTAAGAATTCGACATAGCACGACACTTACAGCGCCCTGGCCTGGTGCCATACACACCCTTTTGCCCAGAACCCTGACAGCACTGACAGCTCTGCCAGCATACACAGGCTTTCCATGGGCCTCCCACTTTCAGACCTCCCTGTTGTCTAGGAAAATAAGAAACAAAACTTGGGTGGGAAAATTGGGCCAAAAAAGACCCCATGTGGTGGTGGTGGCTGCTCCCCTTTCCCAGCACTCAGCGAGCAGGGGCCATGCAGAAGAGCGATCTCGGGGCATCAGGAGCACAAGAGGAGGGAAAAACGAGAACCCCATCAAGTTGTGCTGGATCCCATCGAACTGCAAAGTTCATTTGGTGGCTGGGTTTGTGTCTGCTCTGCTCCGTGACTTTTCTCCCGTGTGACAGCCTTTCACCACAGCTTCTGACTTAGCAAAGCAGCAAATTTCCCCACAGCTCCTTTGTGCAAATATCTGACCGCAATGCATATTCCAGATGTCACTGATACGGCCTCTGAGCCTGCACATAAACAACCATGCACCTTCTCGTGCCTGTTTAGGGCAGGGCTTCCTCTGGTGCTCAGTGACACCTAGAACTGCCCAAGTTTTGTGGTTGCAGTAGTGACAGTAGCCCTTTTACCCTTATTTGGGTCCCTGTCCTTTACCTCTCCCTAGCTTTGATGGTTGAAATACTTTCAATGCTTTAAAACACTCATTTATTGCAGCATTGGTTGTTTTGGAGAAGAAAAGATGTCCTGTGGGAGGCTGGTCCTTAAGACACAACACAGGTATCTCCTGGCCTGCTTACCCAGCAGAACACTGAAGCACAGGGATGTGACCAACTTGTCCAGTTGCTGCTAGAGCCCTGAGATGGGTTCAAGCACTGAGGCCCTCTCCCAGCACACCAGTGCTACCCATCTGAGAGAGAACATTTTGGGGTTACTTGCTGGGAGTCTCCATCTGCTGTGCATGTCACCACTGTCACACAGAGCAGGCCCTGAGAAATCCCCACCCGAAACCTGAGGCTTTGGAGCGAATCTGCTGCTGGTGCTGCCTGAAATGCACTATCCAAAGTCACCCTCTAATGCACTGTCCAAAGTCACCCTCTAACGCACTGCCCAAAGTCACCCTCTAACACACTGCCCAAAGTCACCTCTAACGCACTGTCCGAAGTCACCCTCTAAAGCAACGTCCAAAGTCACCCTCTAAAGGAACGCCCAAAGTCCCCCCTCTAAGCCATGTCCAAAGTCACCCCCTAACGCAACGTCCAAAGTCACCCT
>VWPU01006103.1:0-62464 GCA_013398955.1 Callaeas wilsoni
GGGGGCGGCGGCGCCGGGCGGCGCCGAGCGCTACTTCACGCGCTGGTACAAGCCAGGTACCGCGGGGGCGGGGGCCGGGCCGGGCCGGGCCGGCGGCGGCGGGGCCCTGGCTCATCTTTCTGCCCTTCTTGCAGACGTGAAGGGGCGGCCGTGCGAGGACTTCTGCGTGCTGCAGCACTCCAACAGGCGAGTGGCCGGCGGGGGTCGGGGTCCGCCTCTGCCCGCTCGGGAGGCCTCGGGCTGCTTTCCGCCAGGGCGGTGGCTGCAGCAGCCGGGACACGGACAGGGCTGGCCTGGGACACAGCACCAGGCGAGCCTGCGTTGTCCGGGAAGGCGGGAGGAGGGGAGAGTGACAAATCAGCCTCCCCATCCTTTAATTACTGCTCCAATGAGAAACAGTGGAGCTTGGCCTCTTCCCCCCTGACGGCCCCCCCACACCGCCCTCGTACCGCTCAGCAATCAGTGTCCATGGTGCTGCTCTCGCTCCCTGCTCCCTCGCCTGCTGAAAGGGCCACATGCACCGTCCCTGAGGGTGTTTATGGAAAGACTGGACGTGGCGCTCAGTGCCATGCTCTAGCTGACACGGTGGTGTTCGGTCATAGGCTGGACTCGATCTCAGAGGTCTTTTCCAGCCTGATTGATTCTGTGGTCATCAGTAGCAGAAGAGCAACGTTCCAAAAGGCTGTTCTGTAATGACATCTTGAAGGAGTCTAACTTCATTTCTAACTCCTTCAGTTTGAACAAACATTCAGCTATTTCTGGATAAAACTTAATTGCTTGTCCTTGTACATTTGTGCACTAATGGATGGTGAAGGCAGGATAGGAAAGTGTCTTGCTTCTGCTTGAAAGTAGGTGGATATCCAGTTATTTGGAGTAAATCAATATGTACCTGATGTGGAGTCTCATTCCATACCTTACCTCCCCCTGCTGTAGCCTGTTAGGGCATCAGGAGCATTTCTGCTCCTGCATTGTTTAGTCCCACAGGGAAGAACAAAACCTAACTACTCTCCGCACAAAAACTGGCAGGGCCAGTGGCTCATGGGTCAAGGGAAGGTGAGGCAGCATTTGTGTTCTTAGTGAGTTGCCTGCTCTAAGAATTTAGCATAAAAGGAAGGGTGTGCTTGGCACAGGGCAAAAGCATCACCTTGCTGCAGCCTTTGGAGTTGGAGCTTCTCTGTGGCTGGGTCCTGCAGTTTTTCCTCAATTTTTTCAAAAGGGAAACCAGAGCACCTTCAAATAACAGGTGTGACAGTAACAGCAAGAAAGGACATCCTTGCATTTGTACTGAATACTAAATATGAGGTTACTAATCTCAGGTGTCAGATATAAACACGTTTAAATCCTGTTGATTTGTTCAAATGTCTGTGAAGACTGTTTTGCTACTCTGAATTCTGAAATATCAGGACCCTTGGGTTCCACAGCACCTTAGCCAGATGTTCTGTGAAGTATTTTACCATTATTATGTATGGGGCTGTGGCTCAGTTTGTTGTTTCTAGGCAGTGTAAAAAGTTGTCTCTTCGATTTTTTGTTTTGCCAGGTCTCAGCTCCATCAGATGACAGCTCAAAGATAATTTGTCATCTTCCCCTCAGAAGGAGGCTGGGGTGAAGGGAGGTAGCTTTGCTGCTAGGACATGCTGGATGCATTCACCAGGATCCAGCTCCCTCTTGTGGGAGCTGCGCAGCCAGAACTCCCCAGGAGGAGTGTGGGGAGATGGATACAGCATCCACAGGGAGAGAGATTTGGTTCTGTGCCCTGGTTTTCTCTGCAGTCACTGCTCTCTTGATTTTGGTCCTTGCTCTAGGTTTTATACTCTCAAACAGAAGAGCTTCCACTCTCTTCATTTACTGGCAAGTTGATGCTCGTGCATTAGGCGTGGTTCTAGGCCAGGCGAGCCTTGTCTCTTCAGCTGTGATTGTCTCAGACTGTCCAGTTTCATGCTAAGAAATAACCCTCCTTTTGAAAAAAATGAAATGCAGGCAGCAAGTTAACTAAGGGCCCAGATCACCGAAGGATTAATCAGCTGTAACTGTTCACCACAAATGGCCTTTAGCTGTTGAGAAGCACTGCTTTGTGTTACATTTTGTGACAGAAGTACACTGTGCTTTACTTGTTTGTCTTAACGCGAGTACCTATTTCAGCAGTTGGCTGAAATGAACCAACTATGCTCCCATGGGGTACAACAGATAGAACAGCACTGGCTTATTTAAAAGCAGTGGTTCTGTTTCAATAAGAAGTGTAGGGCTTTTGACAATCCAGTCTGGTATCTCAAGATGAAGCATTTTCTATGGGAGTGGCTTTAGGTCAGAATGCCATTTTCATTCAGTTTGGTACAGCAGGTGTCAAATAAGATAGGCAGAGAAGGTTGTGGAACTTGCTTAGAGCACAAAGGAGCGTGGCTTCTTACAACTACAGTGGAATAATGGTTTTTGCTTTTTTTTGTTTCAGAATCTGTGTCATCACCTTGGCAGAAGCCCACCCTCTTCTTCAAAGTGGGAAAACAATTAAAAACATTAATTACCAAATCAGTGCAAACTGTAGCAGACTTCAGAATAAGGTCTCTGGGAAGTCAAAAAGGGTATGGCTTTTAGATTTCATTAGTTTTCATTTTAATCTCTCACACTGCCTGGGATCTTTCTGTCCTTTCTCGGATAGACATGCAGCAGCTTACTTTTGTATTTCACTTTAAACCAGCCCCTCTGCAACTGAAGAATTTTGACTTCCTCAAGAGGTGCCTTTCTGCCTGTTCCAGCCAGGCTCTTCCAGTGCTCCTATAGCACTGGTGGTTTCCAGTCTTGCTCAAACCCACTCGCTTCTAGTAATTTTTTTGGTACTGTACAGAGGGACATAATCATCCCTGAAATGATAAAAAATTTGTTTCCAAGAAGATGCAAAGGAGCTGGAGACTACTGTTTTTTTCAAGCAGATCTAGATAGCAGATGGGCCAGTTCAGTGTGGTGGGTTTTGGAATGTGCAGTTTAACTTGCTTGCACTGAAATCAATGGTGCTGTTCCTCTCCTCTCTCTCCTGATTTTAGTCTCATCAAAATACAAGTCTGCTGGTCTGCAAGAAACATAATTATGATTAAATCTGTAAGCTTGTAACAAGCTTCTGTTTGATTTGTGCACATAACTAAGTTGGCATCTTCCCTTCTGTAGGGAGGCACAGCTCTGGAACTTGGAATGACCTGTAACTATCACACATCCTTCCTTTTAGACACTGCTGATGGTAATACTTTTACAAGCCCTGTGTAATTAAAACCACATACATGTTTATTTCCCAAATGCAGGGAGCTCAGTTTTTAACAGAACTTGCCCCTCTGTGCAGGATATCTTCATCAGATGGAGAGGAATACACTATTTACAGGTAAGGTTTTTCCCATTTTCTTCTTACCTTGACATACCACATACATCTACAGAATCTAAACGCTTTTGCAGTTGCATACGAGGGCGGCTGATCGAAGTGAATGAAAACATTCTTAGTAATCCTGCTCTTCTGCAAGAAAAGGTAAGACACTTTCTTGTTCTTTATTTTTCAGCTTTTATTTCACTGCTAACTTCAGTCTCGCTTTTTAGCCATCAACTGAGGGGTACATCGCAGTGGTTCTACCCAAATTTGAAGAAAGCAAGAGTATAACTCAGGGACTTCTGACGCAGAAGGAGTACGAGGAAGTTTTGTTGAAACGCCGCAGTTCTGCTTCATGAACTCATGTCTACACTTCCTGTCTGCGTTTGATACTAAATAAGCAACTTTTATTGTACACTGTGAGTTTTATAGTATTGAAAAGGCCCAGTGCCAGTTTTTAAAAGTGGAACTAAACTGCTTGATTCGTAAAAGAATAAACTAGTTCAAATAGTTTGTCTATTAAAATTTCTGTAAAAACTCGATGTAAAATTTTTCTTTTTCTTTGAATTCTAGCACTAGAGGTTTTTAAATAAGCTCAGAATGACATGTTGGAGATTATTTATGTTCCACAATCAGCTTTGCTTCTGCTTAATGCAAGCATAGTACATACAGAAAAATCATAGCATTTAGCTATCACGTAATTTAGCTAAACGAATACAATATGGAATTTGACCCAGGTGAATGGAAAATAAAAATGCAACAAAGGCCTATGCACAAAGAGCAGATAAACTTGAAAATAAGTATTTCCACCAAGTTGTATTTTCATGGTACCCTGAAGTCAAATAATGCCCTTTGTACAGAATTTTGTAATAATCAGTATCTATTTTCTTCAGTTTTAAATGGCATAATATCAAGTCTGCATAATACTTCAGTGGTTCTACAGGCAACTCAAGTTTTGCTCAGTAAGTTTTAATAAAAAAGAAAGCAATAACTGCCATCTACAAATAGGGTAAAATAAAAAGGGTTTGAGTCAAGACTATTAATCACTTAGAAGTACACTTTTGTTGAGATGAATCATGTTGTCAAGGTTAAAATTCAGGGGTGCAGCTATTGAAAGAGGGTTGTTTTTTCCTAGGACTACTTCACTGCAGGTATAACTTGTAACTAAGGTAAAATTTCAGTGCTTCAGCCCATAGCCTTTCAGACTGTAATCCTGATTCTGCTTTATCAAATACATAGACTGAAACAGGCCAGAGATGAGTTTACAGACCTCAACAGTAGTGTTACATATAGCGTATGCAGCACAGGGGTCTTTACATAAAATGTCTATTAGCAGCATCTTTGGGTTGACACATCCATTAAGACATTCATAAGCATTAATTACAAAATCGGTATCAATAGTGAGCATAGGAAAGGCATTCACAGTATAAAAATACAGAACATTTAGACTAGCTGGTATTTTAATGGCTAAGTAATGGGACATCTATTAGATGTGACAAAGGTCAAAGGTTTTGTATCAAATTAACCTGGCTTGACTTTCCACAAATGAAAGCAGTATTGAAACTTCAGCAAGTGTTACTTTCAAATGGGTGTTCCTGCATTTCTCAGTGCTATGATTACTTGCTCTCTAAAAACGTCATGTTTGTTACATGATTTTCTAAAGACTTCATGCCAAGCGTGTCCACTCTTCTTTCTGGAGTACGTGCACTTGTACCAGTTCGTATTCTGTCTTCTTTCCATGGTGGAGCAGGCTTAAGACAACCATTTCCCACTTTATTCTGTGTATATATATAAGAAAGATTTCTTAAAAACAAACAACCCAACCAAACAAACCCCGAAACTTTAAAATAGTGTAGATAAACCAAGTACTCACCTTTCTCAGTAATTTGCAGCAAAGTGGAAGAAGCTGGCATAACAGAGTCATCGCATTCCTTGTTTTCAGAATGCATGCATCAACCTAAGCAAGACGATTAATAGTAGAGTAATACCACCCAATACTTGTGTTAGGCAGTTGTTTTTGGCATGAGATGGTGTTTGCTTTGAGCTGGGTTAAGTAATACTTGTCCTTCTGAAATATCTCCTAATCAAATGGGTTTGCCTGCTTTTTTTTTCAGTTTCTCTGTATAGTACATGTAAAACAAGAGCATCCCTTCTGTTAAGCACGACTTGAGCTATGATGCAGATGCATCCCAAGAGAATGAACTACTAATAATATATTAAATAGTAATAGAAGTCTCTTGGAAAGGAATTCTTACCATTTATGTATGAATCATCCCAATTCTTCATGGTTTTCCTTTTATGTCTTGCCAGCATGATTTAGAAAGCCTTACTTCAATGTTACGCTAGAAGTTATCTTAAATCTTAACACTCAGCACAGGTCACAAGTCTGAGCCCTCAAATATTAATTCGAGAACCTATTACTGCTATGTACTAATACATCACTGTATAAACGGACTGTAATTCCCATTTAATTTAGAGAGTGTAAAACAAACCACGCAGTAGCCCCAAGGTGCTCAGTTTGGTTCTGAGCAGCTTGCATGCTTTAGCCAGTTTCAGACCCTGCTGTAAAACTGAAACACCTTTTCCACAGCCAGCTGGAAACAAACATCTAGGTGCATGGAAATAGTCTTGCTCACATTGATTACTGCTGGCTCAGGGATACTGATCCCCTCTGATCTTTGCACATCTACGTCTTGTGTTAACAGTGCTGAAGCTTTCATGGCAGCTGTCTGTGTTATTTATAGCAAATACGAGTATCAGAAAAAAATCTGGGCAGTCCAGGGTAGATGCTACCTACTGAGAAGCAAATGTGTTTCAGTAGTGGAGTTGGGGGTTTGGAATTTGTTACATTTATGTTAAGCATCAGTAACAGTAATAACAGTAATTATTACAGTGGTGGAAATACATACTACCTTCATTAAAATTTTGATCCCTGAAGTCCATACTGAGGTACACTTAATTACAGTGCCTGTTTATCTGAATGGAGTTCTAGTGAATTACAGTACTACTACAATCTAGTTCCATATTTTAACTGGAGCTAAAGTAATTTACTAATTTATTAGTAAATTACTTTATTTCCAAACAAGTTAGGTGTTACTTTGAGAAATATATATAATTTTTACCTTACCTTTGTAAATGTAGCACTTTTACCCTGAGCAGACGCTTTAGCTGTTATCTGGAGCTGCCTGCACATAGAGATGAGTTTTTCAGCCTCCAACAGAAGAAAAGACTTGTCATCATCATGTACCTGGAACGTGGTTCAGGAAGACAAAATAACTCTGTTAAAGACTCCAACATTAAGTTAAGGCAGAAGACAGCACAACCAACTTTTAAGCAGTATCACTGGTGTCATAAGATACATCACCTGATCAGAAAGAGCATGAAGAGCTGAAGCAAGCTTCGTGCCCTCTGTGGCAAAAATCTGAAAGGGCGAGAAAGCATGAAACAAAATGAACCACAACAGAAGATAATGCTTTTTCCCTCCTGTTTTAATACTGTGCCCTTAAGTAAAAAGGTAGCAGGAAATACCTGTAATTATTGTATATGTCTATAATTCACAAGTCAGCAGTTTGCAGTAACTTCTGAAGTAACAAGCTACACTACAAACTGTCGTCCTCACAGATAAGCAGAGTTTAAAGGCTTTCCCTTTACATATAAAAAAACTCCCAACTTCCAATTATTTTTTGCACCGTGGCAGCTCACAAATATTTTGTGGGTAGATGGCACCTGCCCTGTTTGTTTATTGTCCTTTCAAAGGTAATCAACTTCCCACAACCAGTCTCCTGTTACACACAGGCATGCGTCCTGAAAATAGCATCCCACATTCCCTCATGTGGGCCCGTTTCTGCTGTTTGCATTGTGCAAATTTTTACATCTTTCTTTCCCATGAAAATCCTGCTGCTCGGACTAGGAGTTAGTATCTGTTAACACTAAGCAGGGACTGAGCTGAGTGACACACCAAATACTACAACTGTGTTGAAGTCCACTGTATTTGCCGTAATGCCAGTTTGCTATCCCTCCTCCTAAGCTGGAATCTATCAGTGCAATTGAATCCTGTCTGAAGCTACTACCGGAACACTGGGAAGTTCACTTTCAGAATATGTACCAGAGTTAGGCTGCTCAAAATCTACAGCTGCCAGTCAATTCATGGTACACCGTACTTATGTGTAAAGAATCACACACTGAGGTTCCAGTTTGGATTCAGAGTGTCTACATCCTGTTTTGTTAATAATACATTACCTCTGCCTGATGAAATAAATCTTGAGTAGTTTTCAGAAGTCCTTCTCCTCTGTGGGAAATAACAAAAGCAGAAGATATGCCACTTATAGACTGCAGATTATTTTGCCTGCTACTTACAAAAATTATAGTCTCACCACTGAACGTTTTACAGTTCACACCAATGAACTGTAAATATCAATCTTTTAGAAGATACTAGACACAACAATAACTACTTACAGGAACTGCATTAAAAAACATTCCACAAACACCTCAGTAGCTACAGCACTGTTGGGGAATTAACAATGGCTCAGTTCTCACAAGCTGAACAAGAACAGAAATCCATGTCTCTAGCATACTGACTATTATTGGACTAGTAGGTAACAAAAAAAATCTCAACTCTTATTAAAAAAAACGCAAGCAAACCTAAATTCTTCAAGTAAGAAAGCTGACATTGCACAGGCAAGTTTCAGATAAACAGTTTTCAGTACAGCAAGGATCAGTAATTCTCATCTACAGTTATATCTCATCTACAGGTATATACTTGTGCTTTAATTCCCTTAATTTTCAAAGTATTCATGAACATACTTCTTAAAACGTTTTCTGTCTCCAAGAGACATTTAAATAGATGCCCTCCAACAAAACAGGTGTTTAGCCCTTGAAAAATAAAGGGGGTTTAAAATTAGGGGGTATTTAAACAGCTTAGAAATTTGCAAAAATTTATAAAGCCTAAGGACAGAATCAAGTTCCTTTCTAAATGGGTCCCAATTATTATGCTCTGAAAATGAAAATTTGTTCTTTCTTATAAACACTGTTAATGCTCTTTTTCCCACCAAAATCTGCCACGTGGAGCATAATTACCTGGTAAATAAATACATGGAGTAGGCCATACTTGACATGCCTTGCCCATGTTGCACAATCTCATTCTCCTGATCCTCCCACTTCTCTGTCTCAGAATCCACATCAGATGTTAGCAGATGCAATTCTAATCCAAGTTTTGCAATTTTTGCCTGTTCCTGTAAACGGTAACCATATGTATGGTTTTCACTTTACGATACATTCTTCCTTCAAGATAAAAATATGAAAGGAGTTTTTTTACTAAAATGATGGCATCTTACCTCAGTATCTAGTTTGACTGGCTTTAATGCTTTCAGATTTGCATTATGCTTCTGTTTCAAACAAAAAATAATACTTTTAAATAAAAGGAATTGGTAATCATTTTACTAACAAGTCTTAAAGAGGCAGCTCTATATTCAGAGAAAGACTTTGCAGGAGAGTTCCAGAGGTTCAAATGAACTTCTCAGCAGAAACTGAGAACCTGTTCTGATCTGTCTGTCCTGAAATGGCCAGTGCAGAGGCCCTGAAATTTCAAGGAAAGACCTCTTCCACAGTTCTCAGACTCCACTTCCTAATGCAGTAAAGTCTCTTCCCTTTACTCTGTAAATCCTCAATAATACTCAGGACTAACCAGTCCTAACCAAGTATTCCTGCACTGATTTTTCTATCTGATGGTACTGATATAACAAGGATGCTGATTTGGCTAATAGCAAGCTGATGTAGGCTACAACCCAAATGAGTGCTGGTGTGAGGAGGCAGCCCATTATTCTGTATCACTTTGCAGAAGCAGCTGTAAACAAATACTGACACTTTGATCTTTTCATGGGTTTCCTTCTTTAATTTAAATCACAAACTATTCAAAATACCAGTCTGGCTGCAAGCCAAATACTGGTTCATATTAAACAATAATTAGTGATATACTGATGTGAGTGGACTACCTGGCAAGGCAGTGCTTGCCAACTGCATGATACACTTATGCAGTAATTCATGATTTATTTCATATTAATTTGCCATTCTTGGCTTTAATTTTGTGTGCTGGTGCTGTCACTGTGCAAAGACAGCAAAACCGCCAGAGGCACAGTCCACATCCAGAAACCACTGGACTGCAGAGGAATGGCAAGCACAAAGTTGGTGTCATAACTTGGAAAGGTGTGAGGCACAAAAGGAAGCTGGATGATCTCAGTGCCTGACTGAGCCTTGTCTGAGACTCTGAAAAAACTGCTGCTATTTATTAGTGGGAGTACTCGGGCAAACTAGGATCACTAATGCCTGCAGGGGAAAAACTAAACAAGAAACAACACTGTTCATTGTGAACAGCATCAGAAATGAGATTCAGGTGCCATCTCCATCTCTCCCTTCAAGAGCCTGAGCAAAAATACTAATACTGAAGTTCCTAGTGCAATTTGGTGCTCAGTTCAGTTTCTGCCATTTCTCTTTTCCCATCCAAAAATGTTTAAATATTCTGAATCTTATGAATGTCTACTCAGATTAGACACTGCAGTTCTGCCTATGTATTAGAAATGCTGATCTCATATCGAAACATTTAGCATAAAGGGTAAGAACTCACACTCCTGATTGTGATTTGACTATACTGCATATTAGAAATGCAATTTAAGAAATGCTAGTTTTAAGGCAGTGTCTTAAAAGAAGAAAGGAAGACAAAACCAAACTAGATTTGTGGTCTAGAAGGTATGGAAAATATTTAAGCTGCAGAGTGAAGGGTATTCAAGAAAACCAGCACTGGTTACAACAAATAAGTTTTTCCATTCACAAATAACTAACAACAGCTCAGAATGTTTTTGCAGTTTTCTCCACTCTAGTGTTCACTTGCATTATTTGATAGTACTATTATTAAAAGTCAGATCAGTATTCTGCTTTTAAAATGTGATTTGACACTTAAACTATAGAGAAAAAATATGCATTAAGCACACACATGAATCATCACTGCTGCTCTGGTCCTCATCTACAGCATGGTCTAGGGTACCACTCATTACCAGCAAACAGCACAGTGGCAATTAAACAGATGTAACAAAATATGTAATCTAATTAGATCAGCAGGAACAGTGTGGCCTCTGTGCAGGGACAGCGTGGGCGTCAGCCAGGCACAGCAGATGTGTGCTGGCAGTAGGGGGAGGAGAGGCTCTGCTGAGAGAACAGCACTTGGAAGAGAGGCAGTTCCAAAGCTCAGAGCATCAGTTAGGCAAAGAAATTACTCCGTGAGGAAACTCTGGTGTCCTGTGGATGCAATCTACTCTTCCTGTCTACTTTCAAACTGTGCATTTGTAACTCCCCACAATGGTAAGTATCTTGCAAAACTCAAAAAGAAGGCAGCAGCCTTTCAAACAATAACAAAGCAGAACTGTTCAAATGCTGGGTACAAAGTTTTTATTGAAGTATTTTAAAAAACATATGAGTCCATAAGCACGACTCTGACTTCAAACATTTAATTTCTAAATTATTAAGTCCAGAAGCTATGAGTCTTAGTTAAACTGGTCAGGAGCAGAAACCCTATCAAAAGTTTCGATGTTCCATAACTGTGAAATTCACCCATGTTCATGCAGGCTAACATATTCTATTTAAATCTGCAGATTGGATTGATAAAGTTTTTTTATAAATGTTGGATTTATAATGCTTTTCTCTTTTCATTAAGGGTCAGAAGTTGTATTGTGTTTGAAGCCACAGAATTGCACAACAGAAGACATGGAGATGGGACCATTTCGACCCCAAATTTCTCAGCAGTACAGGTTAAGCAAAGCAAGAAAGGAGAGAAAGAAACAAGCTGGAGCTTACTGTACCTTTTGAGATCATTCTTTCCCTTTTTCCTAGCCATGGAAAGATTCAGTTCATAGCAAGTGAATCAAAAGACTGATTATATGACACTAACAAGGTTTATTTAGGAGGCTTCCTAACACACAGACGCTCTCAGAAACAGTGTAATGTCAATTATAATCAGCTAAGGATATTAAATACCTCACACCTAAAAACTGGATATTTGGTGTAACTTTCTTCTCTACATTTAACTCACTTAAGATCAAAGAAGGAAACATGAACCCATTATTTAAAGAGCCTACAACAGGCTCAAACATGACCCTTTGTTCCAAATAGGTTAACTCAGGCTACACTGTTAAGTCTTGGTAATATTTATTTTTTCTTTCAGTTTTCAGTATATTGCAGCATATTCCTACTGTTTTAACAGCAAAAATGCACTTTTTTATTACATAGCATGACAGCAGAGTATGTGGTAAAAAACTAATGAACAGGAATTAAAGTTTATGTACAATCAAAGTGATTAAAGCACATTACATAACTAGTTACCTCAGTCTTCAGTCTGTTTATTATTCATTCAATACATTGACAAACTTTGATATTTTACTGTCAGCCATCCAGTCAGATGTATGTTACCAAGATATTGCTACGTCCCCATGAAGTTGTGACAGGGAAAGAAGTTAAAGAGAGAACCAGCAGACACAAAGTAAAGACAATAAACCCAAAAGCAACTTACCCCCGGTCTGGGCAGTGATAGGTAAACACGCTTCTCCCCTATGAAGAACACACAAGTTTATACCAAAATTTGTATGCAGATTTTAGTCAGTGGGATCAAACGCCTTACTTCATCCTTCCTTAAATTGCAGAACCATAAAAGCAAATTACTTACCTGTAATTCCTCCTCTTTGAGTACTGCAGAAGATCCTCTGTCTCATGCTTTCAGAGACAGGCCAAGAGCTCAGTAGTGCTCAGATTTTAGCTTCCAGCAACTGGCAATTAAGAAAGCTTCTCTGAACATTTCCTTCAGTAGTATTTCTAGTCCCCTGCATGTATTTCACAAGGAAGTAAAGCAGCTCTCTCCAGTGACTCACTAACTACATGCACTTGTTTTGTTGCAAAATACAGAACATAAAATTGTAGCTCCATGTACAGCTTTTCTTGGCATGGGTTGGATGGTCTGAAATTTGGAGTAGACAGTGCCACTACAGAGAAATACCTGGGCAGGTTCTCATAAGTAATGCAAATAAAACTCATGCTGTACCGTACTATACGTATCCCATGTGTGCTGTATTTTATAAAGAAGGAAGTTCCACAGCATTTTACACACTTACTAAATTGCTTCTTGTACCACCAGGAGCCTACAGTATTCCAAGTCTGAGCCAAATAAATTAAGAAAGAAAAAATCCTTTTTGGGTGTTACCTAAAAGTTGATAAGGAGACTTTATTTTCAAGAAGAAACAGTGCCTGGGCTAACAGCCTAAGATTAGAGTTTCAATTACCAGAAGACATAATGGTCTATGAAGACTTGCATTTATTACAATAGATTCAGGAGAGGAAAGTCTGCTAAACCAAATTTAAGTAAGTAAAAACCTTAAGAGTTAGTAAGAAATTACTATAACCAAAAACCCCAGAAACAAGCAAAAAAACCCCACCCCATCAACCAAAACCCAAGGGCTACTACAATGGATGTCAGTACAGGTTTACATAGAGAGGATGCATTGCAACAAAGGAGAAGCAACAAATCCCTCTACAATTGCTAATTCCTCCTCTTCTATCAGCTCCTAGAAAAATTCCTCAGAAGACAGTTCTTTTCTGTATTCAGGCTTTTTTGAAAGCATGCCCTTTGTCTCCTGACACCACAGAAAGATCATAATCTCCATGTCTAGGCAACTGACTCCTAAAATTTTAGGACTCCAACAAGTGTCCTGCAACCCTCTTGAAAAATACAAAAATGGAACCTTCCGTTCTAAGATCACCTCTTCCTTCCCCTACCCAGTTTCGCTGAAGATGAATGAGCTAACACGGCACAAGCTGCATAACTAATTTTTTTTCAGAATGCAGAGTTATTCAGATATTAATTGCCTAAGCATGTACCCAAGCAAGATTTCTCCCTAAAGACTGATACAAATTATGAGAAGTCATTTACAACATCCTATACATCAAAACATCAGCTAAAGGGCATGTAAGAAAGCATGTAAGACATACCAAGAACAAAAGCTAACTTGCAATTTTAAAATGCTGCAGCATAAAAGATCTCCTTGGAGCTACGTAAAAACTTGTTGTGCCTTGTTAAAAAGTTCAAACACAAAAAGCTTTGACATAACAAATGGAATAAAAATGCTCACTGCAATGACACAGTACTTGCACACACAAGGCATGCATTCAGAATTATGGAAACCAAATGGAAAGTGGTGGCAAACAGAAGTAAGAAAATAAAAATTGCCTTTGCTGTTCTAGTAATTCCCATTATTTGGCTTTGCAAGACTTAGCTGCTCACCATATTCAAAAAGATGAAAGATCTAGCTATTTATTTCTTGGAACATTTTAAAAAAACCCTAAAGACTACAATATATGCACTCAAAAAACACACTTGGCTGGACCCACAGATACCAGACCATTCAAAAGAGAAGAACAACTCAGGTCAGAGATAATCCTACTTAATCAGAAAATACTTAATTCTATCAGTGTAATCACAGAACTTTTGATTCCATTAACAGAATATACATATATAATTTTTTAGGTATTTAATTTCCTTAGTTTGTGTGTCAGATCTTTGCTATTATATCAAGAGGCTTTTTTCACCACATTATGGTCTACTTTTTATTTGACTCTGCCTTTGTTTTTCCTAATGTATTTTCTTTAACATGTTTTTCCTTTTTTAAATTTTTTTTCACTTAAAATTAATTTCCATTATTTCATTCTGTCTTCCAACTTTCTGCTTTCTACTAGTTCCAATCATGTTTTTCCCTCCATAATGCCCCGATTTCAACTTTTAAGTCTTGCTTTTGATGTTACTTCTTCTCTGAGAGTATGGCAGCATGCCTGCTTCACTGTTCTTTCTAGAATTTGAGCTTCCTAATTCTGGAATTCTGATCTGTATCACCTATTCATCAACTACAGCCTTTCAAAAACCTCATGGTCATTTAACTCCTCTCAAATCAAGTGGGCAAAACACAAGAGGAGAGCAGACAAGTATGACATCTTCAGAAACCATTCTCTCACTTCTGACCCAAGTTACAAGGGAGCAAATCAGAGGATTATTTATTTACATTTTCCAGCATGTTCAAACCAAACCATTAGAAAAAAGAAACTGGCTGACATCCAGCAGCTTGAATCGATGAAAGGTACTTTCGTTAGGTGGTCCACCTCAAAGTGGAAAAGCCTCAGAGTTAAGCATCAAATGGAAATGAACAAAACGATTCCTCTGTGGGCAGAACCAAACCTCCCATACCTGGCAGGAGCCACCCTCCCAAGGAGCCTGTCACTCTCCTCAGCCCAGCCTGGACACACCAACATTGTGGAGAACAGGTCTCCTCACTGCTGGATTAAACAGTGCTTTAGCATTGAGCAAAAGAAGGACAACTCTACCTTGCTGTACAGTTTTGCACAGCATGGGAGTATTTCCAATATACACGAGGGTTACTGGGTGTAACTGGGTTACTGTGGTGTGCTCAACAACCTCCCCCACCCCACCGTGCCTGTGCATCCTGCTCCCCTAGACAAGCCCTCTTCAATTTGGGCATGTTCTGGTACAATTTCATTAAAATTGAGTAAAACATTGCTTCACTTTCAAGCTAAATCCAGCTCCTCCCATGTGTGTTTGGAACCTCAGCATGAGAAATACCTCATTTGCTGTTATGAAAAAAACATTGGTTAAGGAGCTATGCAATTGCTCGTAAAAATAAAGAAATGAGTATAAACAATGTGAATCTAGTGCAATCCGAAAAATGCTTCTTTTATTTGATGTGTCCAGCACATTTAGTCACCATTCAATTTTTGCATCTTAAGCTGTAGTCTGAACTCTCTAACAAAGCCAAACATTTAAATTTGTAGTATAAAAATACAAGTTTTTAAACTGAGGAGAAAAAAAAAATATACCTCTTACTGTAATTCTATCTCTTGTTACATACAGTCACAATTTTACTAGGAATAAAGCACTTGATACATTTTAGTCTGTAAAATAAAGACACTTTTACCAACCTCAACATTAAGACAAGTATCATGAATTACGAGAAGAATAAAGTCTTATCAAATATTGTGAAAATTCATTGTGTTTGGGAGGCAAAAGTTTTGTGAATGCCACTCCTATAATCTCTTAGCAAATAAATATGTTAGTTTCATTTATTTACAGGGTTATCATTTGTGTTTTCTCAGAGAAGAAAAATGTTGAAAGTGGCAAGGTAACTTCAGGGTATTTTCTGGTACCAAAAAGGTGGGGGTATTTGGGCGAGATTTTTCCCCTCCCTTTTTTTTTTTTTTTTTTTTTTTTTTTTAATGACAAGAGTCACTCTGAAGTCCAACAAGAGAAAACAAGCAAAAAAACCAGATTAGCCCACAATACAGAGGAAAACTTTGTAGAAGATTAGTGGATACAATAGACCAAATTACTTCTCAGGAGATAACTGGTGGCTACTATGAAACAATCCAGATTGACAGGAAAGTCTCTTACTAGGCTGGGCCATGAGACAAGGAAAATGGAGATATCTTAACGTTGTTTCGGCAGTACAAGACTTAATGCACCCAGGGCCACAGAGAGAACACAAGCTATGCTTAGTATCTTACCAGGGGTGGTATCAGAACACTTTATGCTGAAAGAAAGAAAGACTGAGGAAATGAGAGACACTAACAAGAGCACACTTGTGTGGTTACACCAAACACGAGAAAGTCTTCACTGCATCACTCCCAACCACCTCCAACCTGCTCAGCAACACCTACCCATTCTCCTTTCCCTCCTTTGAAGCAAGGAGGGCTGCCCTTGTGAAATGACGCTTTAAAGAAAGTGGAAAATACCACTTAAGGAAAATGTGTTATCTGCCATCAGCAGCCTCAAGAGAAAGTTATTAACTACAGAGGAGGCTGGGCATTTGACATCAAGAACAATTTGTTTGGAGAGCCAAGGATATGCTCTGCTGTGGCTGCATGATTCTCATCCTATTATTTTTAATCACAGTAATATATATATATATGTATGCACATACGCACAGATAGGTAAAAATATATAAAAAGGTTATCATTCAACCTTGCTAGACCACTGTATGAATATGAAAAAAATCAGATACTGCATGATCAGCCCTAAAGATTCCAAATTTACTCTAACACATTAACAACAGCATAATACTATAATTTAAGTTTCATTTTATAAAATATTCTCTTTAAGGAGAGCAAGTGTGACCCTGGCTCCCAAAACAAACAAACAAAAAAAATCTGCTGAAAGTTAAAAGGCCCATAAACAGGATCTCTGATTGCTGCAGGTATTTATGTGGTATTCCAGACCAAGGTGGAAGAACAGCTGGGATAACAACCATGTTTTTCTCAAAAGTCTCAAACTGCCAATAACCTGCAGTACACACAATTATTGTAAACACACTCAGAATTTCAACATATGTTTTCTTTTTACAAGTCTTGAGGCTCAGGCACACACTCATTTAGCAGCAACAATTTAAGATATTACACCCTGTGATTGGTTGCTACCGTGCTCGAAATGCTGGCAGTAAAGAACTGCTTACACAAAAAATCAAGAACAGAAAGTTAAACTACAAAATAAAGTCTAAAAATGAAAAAAAGGTCTCAATAGCAAGATGAAGTATTGTATCATTGATAAAGTGTCATCTAACCTGAATAAGGATTTACTTTTTCTGTATCTTAGATACAAAAAATTAAGTGCCTGTATTTAGCTAAACGTAAGCTTTTAAACCTGAGCGATTTTCTTAAAAATACGAGACATTCAGTATTATTATATATTACATTCTATCTGTATGCAGTTATACCTTAAAGACTGAAACACACAGCTATAAGAAGTGTGACAGGCTACACTAAAGACATAATCTGAAAGAAAATTACGTGGTATAAAAATGAAAACCAAAATGCCTTCCTCTTTAAAGGTAAATTAACCTATGCTAAAAGTAGACACAGAATTTTTTTTCCTTAAGATTCCCAGCTTTTCTTCTACATGTTGTACAAATACCAATAAACTTACCAACCAGAGAAAATATCCCAAGATTGTGTAGAGTCGTCAGAAATTCCATCCAGGAGAAAGGACAGCAGTTTAAAAATCAAATAACTACATTCACTACATTATGAAGTGAATACAAGGCAAGCTGACAGTATAGAATATGTATGTATAGATGTATTTCCCACAAATACAGGACACTAATTAAACATGCCACAATTAAACTGTCTTGAATTGTCATGAACTGATGGTATGTCCTAAACAAAACAAGGGGTAGGTGAAAGCCCTACACCCCTTGTATTTGGACACCGCTGGCAAAGAGCTGTGTCTAACACTTTTGTGTCCTTCGAACAGTTCCATTTGATCTTGCTAGAACTAATCCCAGTGGAGAAAATTAAATATACCTCATCTTACAAAAATCGAGCCTTTGAATATTTGGCTGCTTTTATTTGAAAAAAATCCAACAAGCAGCCTGATTTGACATTTATACGAACCCAATATATTTGTGTATTACTACCTAGATCCCATGGGATGTGGAACTGTTTACTGCACTCCACTCTTAAGAAAACAGAATTTCCTAAATCACACTTAAAATTCTTAGATTGGAAGTAACATTTTTCTACTTCTACACAGCATTCTTACCTCTTCTTCCTTCAAACACATCGTTGATTTCTCTTAACAACAAAGACATGTCACTCAGCTGAGACTCCCAGGCCTCGCAGAACACCTCAAGATTTTCTTTTGCAATCTTGCTAGACGGATGTAATGCCAGGGTTTCTGCAGCAGAAATTATCTGGACAAAGAACAAAGCATTTGCTATTGCAAGCCCTAGTACACAGTGTTCCACATGAATTCACAAATGCCTCCCCAGGCAAAACACAAAATTAAACTGCTACTATTACATCTTTATAGTGCATTCATCTGACGTTTGCAGGCTTGATGAGCTTTCTTGTGCGTTCTTTCAGCTACCACCCAGCATTAGAGCAGAATTCCTTTTCAGAAATGAATGCTTTGAACAGGTAAACATTACGTGTCCTGAAAATTCACACAAGTCATTTTTATTGATTTATGTGTAGTAGAAGAGGCCAGTTAAAAGCTGATCGTACCTGTGGGCCGGTGACCTGAAAGGTATCTTCTGCATGTATGCAAGTAATCTCAAGGGGCTCAGTTCCAGAAACATGCCTCAGTAAGCGACACATCTGAATCATTTTAAAAAAATATGAAAAGAATTGTAAAATGTGTGTGTTTATTAGTAGTGAGAAAAGGTGTACATACAAAAATATACACACTCAAACACAAAGTTATTGGTCGTCCTTTCAAAAATTTACTGGGGACTGCACAGCTCGGTGCTTCTCAGGCAGAATTAACAATAAAAATGGGGCTAAATCCTGACTTGAAAGGTGTGGAAAACCACTGGGATAAAGAAAAGTCTTCATAACTAAATTAAAGTAAAACAAAAACAATTTCACATATTTATGACTGAATAAAACTAAAAGTAAACACACACATATAGAACTTGGAAAAACTGTACATAAGTAACTTTAGCAGAACAGGCTTATTCAGCAATTAGCAACCATGTGGAAAATTAAAGCTTTCATCATCTAGGGGACCGAATTATCTTTGAGCCAATCAGTGTCAAATTAGTTTAGGGAACTAATACTGTTTCTTTTTTTTTTTAAAGGAGATTAAGAGTGAACTTTGGGTCAAGAAGGAACATGGAAGTTTTCAGATCAAAAGGAATTTGTAAGACAGAGACAGCACGTATGAAACTTATTGCACTGTCCATCATCAGACATGCTGTAAGGTCTCACACGCAAACACTATTTAACCTCGTGGTTATGCCTGAAAAAAACCATCAGTGTCTCACTAGAACACTAAATATCCACAGGTCAAGGGGACACTACAGCTGAAGTTAAAAATTCAAAGCATTGTTCTGCCAGTCCTGGAAGTTCAAGGGTGTTGCCTCTGCATATTCATAGTTCTGGCAGGAATCCTCAAGCCCGGTATAACATAATTTTTTAGAAATGAGTATTGGATACCATGCAAGTACAGCTGCTGGCATCACCATATTTCAGATCAAAGCGATCTCTGTATGTCTCCTGCTGGCACAGGTACCTCTGCTTGTCTGTGAGATGAGACAACAACAAGGTACACATGGCTGACATCCCCTCCCCATGCTGCTTTTCACAAAGGAGAAAGATTTTTAGTGACCCTCTTGACTGATCTTCAAAAAATCAAACTCACTGCATTAAGAAATTCAACCGTGTATCTCCAGCATTCTTGTATCCGTGGATTCAGCTATTGCTAGATGCCTGCTGCTTGAAAGAGAAGGGTTATCTTCTCTTCCTGGATCTAGAAACTTACTTTTTTATTAATATTTTAGGCCAAACGTCTACATACATATTGAGTCTAGATCCATGAGGAGAACTGGGCACAAATGTATATCCCTTCTACAACACTTGCATGCCACAGTGACATCTCTGGCTCAGACCCTGCCAAGAACAATACAAAATTCAACAGCATACTAGGAAAATAAATCACAAAAACACACCAAACCCTTCCTAAAGAACAGATTTATGCAAATCTAGCCACTCATATTCTAAGTGTCCTACACAATGACAGCAGCTGTGAACTCACCTCAACAAGCTGTTCTTTCTGCTCTGATAGCTTGCAAGTATATTCTGCTACAGCTTCAAGATTTCCTTCTACTCCTGTGATTTTTAATGCTTTGAGAACCATATGATCTGTATGGTATTTTAGAAGATCTGCTGCCAGAGATGTTGCTGCACTGTGGACCTTGAATAGCATTAAAAGAAGGAGAGATAAACCATAGAAGAGAAAAAAAAACCCCATCTATCCAGTACCAAGTCAAACAAGCTTAAGAGGCAGACTGATTTTTCAAGAAGCAAAAAATTTACTGCCACAAAAGCTCATACATGGCTTGCTTATTATCTGGAGTTTTATTTCTTCAATTACTATTCAAAGTACAAAGATAAAATCCACTACAATAAAAAAAAAAACAAACCACCCCAAAAAAACCCCCACATGCAGGAAAAACCAACTGCACAACCAAATACGGAGAGAAACAAAAGAGCAGCTGGGCCATGAAGTTATCACACCACTGCTTTCTGATTATGTTACAGCTGGGGAAAAACCAGGTGCATGAATCTGTGGGTCACCAAGTTCAGCATAAGCGAAGAACAATGGCCACTCCATTTCTTGTACAGAACACACACTAAACTGTGTGAATCAGACTGAAGCCACACAAATCTGAATTTATAATATATTAGAAATTAGAATTATCAGTGATGCAAAGAAAAGCTTGAATATAATCAGCTTGCGATACAGTCATAGGAAAGTATAAAGCACCTTTTCTACAAGGAGATGGGCCTTGAAGTCTCAGTCTCCCTACACTCCCAACAAGCAAGGAGAAGCTTCTCATTTAAACACATTCCTAAATCCAGACACATACTCAGGAACTGTGCTGTGAAGGACTCTGGTTGACAACAGCTATCACTGCCAGCTGCTGCTAGCTCTAGTAACTAGTCACTAGGTGTACCTGTGTCCTGCAATCAGCCCCATCTTAAGAACACTGGTAAAACCAAAATAGCAACCTCTTTAGAAAATGCAGAGCATGCTCATAGGACTATTGTAAGTCTTGTAATACTGCGCTCACTTTGCTAGACTGCACTGAGTACAGAAAAAGCTTGATGTTCAAGAGAAAGTATTTTTCCAGCTCCTACGAATGCAGTGAGCTTGGAACTCACTCTGTAGAGAAGAGTGTTTACTGGAATGGTATGTTGGGGTTTTTGATTCACTGGATTCCATTTTTACCCCTTTCCTCTGGCAGTCCTTCTGTGTATCCAGAATTAAGTTCTTCAGGACTTGTTTTTTAATTTCAAAAAAAACAAGACAACTGAGTTATTGCCTCAAAACCTGCTGCAATTGTTTTTTAGAGGGGGAAAAAAGCAGCTATGACAACCTGTTATAAACTATTTATACAACGTTGCTCACATGGCATTAAAAATTAGCACAAATCACTAATCCCAGAAATGAAGTCAGCTCTGAAAAAAGGATATCTGAAAGGCTTGTAATGCTGGAGTAGGAACTGGCAATTCTCATTTATATATAGACTACATAGAGATTACCTTTTCATTAGAGATTCTTTTCATCCTGATCCAAAATAGAAATATACTTCTACTTAATGCTGTCTCTGATCATTAGCAGTAAAATCATCTCAAGAAATGCATATAACTTTTGCTTCTTCCATAAAAAGACAGAGATGGGTGAGAGCTACTTTAACAAGGCTGTCTTTTGTTCTCAGCCACTCAGGCTATCAAAAACATTTTAATTAGAGTCACAATATTTGAATTTAACCAATAGAAATCCTGGTTGCTGACTGATACACTGCAGCACCCCAAGTCAGACTGACGGGACAGCCTTCAGCCATGTACAAAAGCATGGCCACTCTGGGATCAATTCAACCACTACACAGAAAACAACAAAAACTCTGTAATTCTCTGAAGTTACTTCTAAGAGCATGAATCCTTTCTTTCACACACCATATTCCAGCCACCTGTGGTTTTATAATCTATGCAATTAAATAGTCACATCCTAATTTGACTGGGAACTCTTCCACTTTATTCAGCACCTGGGAACGATGTTACTCAAAAAGGATAATCTCACAGTTAAAGCACCTAAATGACACTCTGGAAAAGCTCTGCTACCCATTTCCTCCATAATGGTGACCAAATTACAAACCAGCACATAATCAAAGTGCAAAAATGATGTATTCTCCACTTTCTGGAGCCCAACACTCTGCCTGACAGCAGAAGCGCAACTGAACTGAAACAGACTGAAAGCACTGTTCAAATCTTCGGGACAGCGGCAGGAGCTATAGTCCAGAAGACATAATTTCTCATTTTGCCTATGGTAAAAAAGGGGAGCGTGATTTTTTCAGCAGTTGAGGTTTTCCAGTTACAGCAGCTGACAGCTCAGCCTAAGCAAGTCCACCACACTTCTTTAACATCTTTTCACTGCTCTGTGTTGAAACTCTCACTGTTCCTAATCTTCATTTCTCCATCTGTTTAAAAGAACAGCAATTTGAAGTAGTTGAAAAGATGGCTGAATGATGTGCAAATATTTAGGAAGCTGCCAGAAACCAGATTCAGTATTTGCTTCAATTCTGTGGAGCAGACAAGGCAGCAATGCTATCCTTAAGAGGAAGGGTGGAGACCCTGAGCAGCAAGTGCAGTCCATCCCATGTACCAAATGAGGCAGCTATTCCATGTGTGTATGCAAGTGACCTCAGCATACTTGCACCTAGGAAAAGAATAATGATTTACCACGGACACAAACACAGCTGCCAACTGCTGAGGAAAAAAAAACCCGAGTAGAAGGCACTGTTGTAATGTACTTCTGCTATGGAAATCAATAGGACAGGTTAAGTATAAATAAACTGCAAATGTAATTTATTAATACAGGCACACACTAAAAGAATATGTACTTACAGTGATGTATGCATCCCCAAGGGAAGTTTGCCTTTACATTTAAACTAATGAGTACGTACACAGTACTCACTTCCAAACACTTCCTTTTTGTGGGTTAGCAATGAGCCTATGCATCCAACAGATTTCTAATCAGTAAGGACAAAGATGACGTAGCTAGCTCCACGATGTAATTCTGATTGTCTACAAACAGACATCAGTCTTCTTGGGTACAGGATCCCATTTTACAACCTCAAGTATAATAAGTAAGAAATTCAAACTTTTATTCAGCGTATCTTGCTTAAGCTGCACTTACCTCTCTTTTAAGTTCATTCATGCACTGGCATGTTTTTAAAATGGCTACTTCCAAGTCTTCCATGAGATCCTTTGTCTTTTGGTTTTGCTACAAACCAAAGAAAGAAACCAACAAGACATTACACAAGAAACCCAGCAAACCCCACCTTCACATCATGTGTCATTAGCTCAAGAAGCTTTAGAAGATAGCCTTTTCCTTCTAGATGAAATATTTTCACTTGTGCAGCCTGTGTATATTCTACTCAAAAAATTCTTTTATAGAAACACTTATCACCAAATTAAATCTAAAACCAATGCAATCTAATCGATTTCTTCTGTTCAACAAGAATTTATTTCTAAACCTCATTGATCTTTTTTCAGGAAAAGGGTTTCCTTAAGCTTGGCAACTGCCAGAAATCTTCTACCTGACCATTCTGAAGTAAAACAAGCATTTAAGGGATTTTTTTTTAATATAAACCTAAAATGTTATAGCAAACGTTCTATATTGAATCATAAAATGGTTCTTCAGAACATTCACCTTGCAATGAAGCTGTTGAGCTGAAACCAAAAATCCACCTCAGTGAGCTGTTAATATTTTATCTGTTACTGTGCCTTTAGTCACAGCTAGGCTGGGTTATTTATTAATGAAAATACTTAATGCATAAGCACACATGTGCACACCCAAGTATTTTCACAGATCATATATATGCATAATCTTGTACTGGGCTCTCATTTCTATCACTTGAAATGTAGCCTGTAAATTATTTAGACGTGATTATTTTCCACCAGTAATAGAGCTTAGAAATACCCAAGTGTCCTGGTTATTTTCCACCAGTAATAGAGCTTAGAAATACCCAAGTGTCCTGGTTTTGGCTGGGACAGAATTAATTTTCTTTATAAATCTGGCATGCTGCTGCTTTGGATTTGTGATAAAAGCAGTGCTGACAAGATGGTGTTAGTTATTGCTGAGCAGTGTTTGCACAGCTGCCTACCAGGGCTAACCACCAACACCAAGCTAACACAAGCTAAGCTTTAGGTCCTATAGTTAAAGGGAGTCTATGCAATTAATATTCTATATGTGTCTTGTTTGTCATAACAATATTCTTTATTATCAGTAAGATTTATATGCCCTTCAAACGGCTCTACTGCATTAAAAAACACTTGACTGCAGTGCCTGATTCAAAGAGGTAAAAAGGAGCAAAAATGCTTTCTCGGAAGAAACACACACAGTTAAGTAAATATCCTAGACTAGGACACATCTGCCATATTTCAGAGTGTTGATAAGATTTTGTGCTATACATTTCCCCCGGAGCAGGACTGAAAGCAAGTCAACATCAAAACTAGAAGCTGCATTTTCCGTCTCTGCTTTTGCTTCCCCTTTTGCATGTATCTTCTATGATTTTCAAGGAACAAGACAGACAAATGACAGAGGGAGGCTTAACATGCTTCTGTTCTAAAAGCTACCATCTTTTATATCATGTAAAAAAAGACAAACAAAAATAGCCTGTCTTATTGTTTCTCGCCTCTCTCCATAATATTAAAAAAACAGTCAATTTTTTAGAATGTTTCCCTTTCGGACAGTGTAACCATTTTCAATATTCTGTTGAAAACAAGAAACAAAACTGTGGTCACTGCTATGGGATCAAGACAATTGAAATCTCTGAACTCCTCCACCAAAAGACTTCACTGTTTAAGACTGTGCAATGATACTTCTGTTCACTGCCTTGTTTCCGCTCACATATTCATTAAAATTAGTCTAGTACCATCAGTAGCCTAATTTAGCCATCAAAGAATCAATGAAGCAATACCACTGGGGTAGGGGGAGGACAGAACATATGGAAGCTGCAGAAGCACAGAACAAACTGTGGCTTCCTTGATCAGCTCCCACTGTGAGGAATACACTCAGTTCTCTCTTCCTAGACCAGAAGAAAGACTGCATTCAAAATTTCTTCTCAAAGTAGAGGTGAAAAGATTTACTTTGCTAAAAAGCTCTTACAGCTTGCATCCACACTGAAACCAGCTGCTCTAGTTCCATTTTAGCCTGTTTAGACAGCTCCAAAATGTGTTCTCTGTGCTCATGACTGGTATAGGCAGAGTCTGTGAAGTCTTCTGTATGTTCCAGGATAACTTCCAGCATTGTTGAAAGGTTCTCTTTTGAGAGAAAATAAAGATTCTCACGGAGCCCTTCCACCTTATTCTGAAAGAGAAGCACATCAGTTCCTTGAGAATTTATGTGATGATTTAGTTGTGATACAAATGCAGAAAGTAGATCTATCATTTTGCATTTTATTTTTCTCCTTAGTGCTTTTTAAAATTATTCCCTTATTTTCAAAGTAATCCAACAATTTGCTTGTGTCCAGACCAGTAGTCTGGGGTTTGGGATGTTTTTTTTAAAGCGATAGTGCAATCAGCAGTTTACTAGCCCCTTGTCAAGAGTAACAGCAAATACATCATTGCTCTACTGCTGTCGATAAAAAGCTCCTAAGTTCAGTAAGTTTCAGAAATCAAATATGTGTTCCAATTTTGTTTGATCCTTCCACATGCATGTAATCCATTTTGAGTAGTTTTCTAAAAATGTGTATGTAGCAAATCGAATACTTTGGGGCACTCGCAAAAAATTTCAGTTGAAATTTAAAGAGGGGAAAGAGATAAATAAACTGAATCAAAGTGACAGGCTCAAAAGCAGTAAGCCATGGTTGCTCATTAACTGTTCTTAATGGAGTATGAAATTTAGAAAAGCCTTTATGAGGAAAAAAGTCAACTGAGCTACAGGATGCAATTTTAATTCAGAACATTTCTTTTGAATGACAGTTTGCTCTTTTAAATGTTTGTACGAATATTTTTCCGTGCAGTTTTAAAAACACTAAGAATTACAAAGCACGAATTCTCAAACAACAACTATTTTAATGAAGGTCTGATCAGAGCCTGATACTTCAGTTTATTCAATGTCAATGCATCACTTCAACAAAACACTAGAGTTCTGAATGCATACTGAGTCAGAAGGAGATAGCAAGTATCAGGAGGTGTATTTTGGCAATGACTACTAAATTATAGTCACCTCTTGTCAGATTCTTTAACATTTTGGGACAGTCATTTAAGTCAATGCAGCTGAAGAGATGCAGCTCCACAATTTCAAACCTAAAACCACTCTTTTTCCCCAAAATCCTAGTTAAGAGGTACTTTATTGGCTGTAGAAAACAGTATTATTTCTAATCTTACCTTGAATTCTTTGATGCCAGAATATATGCTGATGGGGGCCATTTCATTTTCTCCATTTGGTCTGGAGTCAGTTACAATTTCTATTACCTGTTCCAAAGCTAGTCTCATCCGATGAAAAACTCCATCTTTGTTAATACGAGCAGATTCACAGTCTGGATGCCTCAGACAAGTCTTTTTAAAGAAAGCAGAGTAACTATTATGAAAGAGTACACATGCAGTATATTGAAAAGAATGCTGCCTGCTAAGGCAAGTCTAAAGAATGTGTTTAGAATATGGTGAATTCTTTCTGTTAAACTGCTCTTAAGTCGAATTCACACCGTTACTCAGAATATAAAGATTTTCTTTCCTCATTCTTTACACTTACACCCTTCTTTAGCATGAAATGTAAAGTGAGGCTGAGAGGAGGGTCAGCTCTCCTGGCAGATGCCATGCTTTCTCATTTAGCCAAGTTGTGTAAGCGTGCACATCCTCACTCACCTTTGAAGCAGTCAGGAGCATCATAGTGCACTTCTCAAGAACAGCCCTAGATGCTGCCATTCTAGCCTTTTTCTTCTCATCCTTCAAATCCTAAACACCAAAAGGAGAAAAAAAAACCAACAAAAACAAGACCCAAATATTACACTGTATCTAAAATATTAACTGCTTGTGAGACAGGAAAAAGGAAACTCTTGCAAGTGAATGGGTTGTGAGAAAGCTTTCTAATTTCTGACAATTGCTATTTTCAGCCTAACTTACTTTTCAGACAGATTTTAATTTATGCATTTATTCTTTGCTCTATTCAATTCAGATTTCAAAGAAGGAAGATCTCCAAGATACAGAGCACGTTATGTAAACTGTTGCTAATTTTGATACCTTTATCATAAAGCATTATTCATAAAACAGAAGAATGAGGTGAGAAGACTAGCTGACAAGAAGTTATTTTCTGACAAGGAGGGGAGGGTAAGGTAGAGAGAGAACACCTGCTTTTCATTGTGCTGAAGGAAATGTAAACTGAATCTTTTTTTCTACTTGAGTGTTATATTTGCTACATACCAGTAATAAAAAAAAGTCTTAACAGGCTGAAAAAGCAATTCCTTGGTATTTCTCTGCTCTGAGTACAGAAACTTATCAGGAATTTTCCAGGGAAAGATGGATATACAGGCAAAACTGAACTATACCCCCAGCAGAGTTCATCAAAACAGAAGAGTTTAGATTCCAAACCAGGATGTGGGGGAAGAGGGCAAGACATGAATCCTTCAGCATGCAAGAGGGTCTAACAAAGGGGAAGAACTTCGAAAGCTGCAACTACGATCTTCTCACTGCTCACAAAGACAGCTGAGTGCTAGCTGAGTGTTAAACAGGAAGCTGAATGGGACCAGATGAAGGTCTACAGCATGTAATTAATCCTAATATACCCTAGATTAACAAAAACACCCAGATAAATCACAGCAGCGGTCTGTTTGGACATTTTTATAATGTGCGTATTTAGCAGCTACAGAAAACCTTTAAGGTTAAAATCACATTAAAAAAAACTCAAACAAAACAACCAAACAAGAAAACAGGTAATTTCTGAAATTCTGACATTACACTCTGAGAAATCTGATGGCACTCAAGAATTTATGGGACACTTAAAAACACTATGAGGGATGTTTCCTCCCCATAAAACTAGTAGTGCCACATAGCAGTCTACACACTGTAAACTGTGAGTATATCAAGAAAGTCCTGGCACAACTGAAAAAGTGGTAATGTAGCACTCTCTCCAAAAG
The DNA here is from genome assembly GCA_013398955.1 of Callaeas wilsoni. Classification (NCBI taxonomy): domain Eukaryota; kingdom Metazoa; phylum Chordata; class Aves; order Passeriformes; family Callaeidae; genus Callaeas; species Callaeas wilsoni. Next base: position 28,075 of record VWPU01006103.1, read on the forward strand.
AGTCAAGTAGGCAGGGAGGGGAGAGCAGAAGACCAACTAACATTGAAAATCCAAAATAACTGAAAAGACTGCGACTTCCTAATAATGCATGTTTCCCTTTCAAAGGAACAACTGCTTCAGGGAAAAAATACCTCAGGGAAAAACAAAGAGAGTTCACTTCTAGGCAGGTGTTTCCTTTAATTTTAAGTAGCTCTCCCAGTAACGGTTCTTGGACACCAAGCATGCACACACCAACAGTAAAAGGAAACACATGATGTTGGCCAATTTGTTTATACAAACTGAATTCTGAATTTTGCTGGATATTAGGGACTCTCTATATTTATATCAAACCCTGGTTTAGTTCTGAACAGAGGACTGGATTATCAAGGGGAAGCAACTAGAGCTCACAGCAGAAGTCTTACGCCTCAGCAAACCCTTTAATTTACATGGAAGTAGTGTGAAAAAAGCTTCTGGTATGAATGAAAGGCTTTGAAAGAGTACCTGCATGCAAGAACTAAAACTGATTGCCCTAACATAAGAAGGTTTCAACCTAAACCCAGAAAAATATTCCATAATAATAAAAAAACAAACCCTAACAAGCCACCAAGCAGATGCTTTATCAGAATCTAAGGATTTTGTGTTTGGAGTTTTCTAAAATAATGAAGTTCTTTCACTATGTGCAAGCATCAAATATTTCTGAAAAGTACAGACCAACTCTCTAGCAGAGTAATGAGCCAGAAAAGTTAGAGCCAAAAGACAGTTGATTGAAGCCAAAGGACACTGCAAATAATACACACCCAGTCTTCTGGAAGATATGCAGGTCAAACAATGCAGTGGTATTTCTCAGGCTGAGCTTTAAAATCAAAAGGCGTGTTTTGGGTGGAGCAAGGAGAGGGTAGGTTCCAGAGACAGAACAACAGTTTTGTTTTCTTGTATCATCCCAGAAGAACCCGTATCCTCCTAAGAGTAAGATGATACTGTGCAACATCTCTCACGGCCTTTTATTAATACTTACATTTTGCCGGTCTCCAGTTAAATGGGCAAACTCCACCATTTCATTTCCAAACTGGCTGAATATTTGTACAAACTCCTGGAAACTACTGACTTTTTCTAGTCGTTCCATTGTTGCAAGAACCTGCAAGATAAGGGAAAATACTGTAGATTATCAGGATGCTAAACAAAAACCATTATTATTGAACGAGGAATACTATTATTTACAGACACTTCTAAGTTGTGCAGTTTAAAATGTGTATATTTTGTTACTATTTAAGCATTAATAACTCAACAGCTGGAAATCCAATGTAAGTTAATTATCATGCTTCCTTCAAAATGAGTCATTTGTTGTCTCAAAAAACATTTTTCCTTGCTCCTCACAGTATGAAGATTAACAGTATTAATGGATTCAGCTTCCAGATTCAGGAAAAAATGTGGTTTTAAATTTGATATGACAGTAACAAGTGCAATTTATCTCCCTGTGTTGTAACTCTCCATTTCAGATGCCTAACTTTTGAAAGTCTAAAATCACAGTTGCACAGACAGGTGTTTCAGTGGCTCTGTACATTAAAAAAAAGGCAACAGAATTCAATGAAACTGAACAGAAAAGTTAGAAGTAAGTGAATACATAGTTTTATACTTTCCCTAACAACCTACTCAAACTCTGGAGATTTTTATTAGTTGCATATAAAACAAAGAACTAGATACACCCAAGTTGTATCAAGCTCTTACTCAAGATACATTGAAGCATGTAAAATCAGCATTTTTTTAAACATTCAGCAAAGACTATCATAGAGCTTATAAATTACTGATTACTGAAGGTATCCTGTGAAGTCACTACATTATGGATTATAACAGAAATTAATATCTGCTTTTTTCAGGTTAGACATATACTGGCTAATCTCAAAGGGATCTTTCAAATCCACTAAATGTCTTCAGAAGGGAAAACACTCAAAGCAGTCCTTTATTGTCTTTCAGACTGGAGATAAAACACTGCATGAAAATTTAACAGACCGTACTTGAAAGGGAGAAACTTCAACTTCTTTTTCCTTTTCTATGCCAAAAGTATCTTCCCCCCCAACTACAAAAGCAGTGTACACACCTGATTATGACAAACTCTCCCTTCCCTGCAACCCTGGCAAACTCTCCTAGAAGCACCCATTTGTTTGTGGTAGAGCAGCTGCTCAACCTCAGCTGTAACCTAAGTTAAGCAAATGTTCCACTCAGCCCTGTGACTGCTTTGGAACTGAGTGCTTCATCAAGCAATATTAGACTGCAGCATCTGTCTGACTATATTATATTGGGCAGCCAGCTCCACAAAGGCCGTAAAAACAAGGAGTTTTCCTGATAGGGGTGTTGATGCATGAGAAAGGCTGGCGTATGAAGGACTTGGAAGGAAGATGCACAAAGATGTGAAAACAGCAGTATGAGAGTGGAAGATGGAGAGAACCACAGGCCTGGGATAGTAAGGATGTAGAAAAATAAATGTGGATAAACGAGGAAAACACACAAGCTAATGTCCAACTCTCTCTTCTAAGAATAAAGAAATATTAATGATGCTCAACCAATTCTTGGTTTAAGCAAGTGTAATGCTTTATGAGTATGACCTTGGTTGCAAACAACTCTGTTACAGTTTTCTGTGTTTCTCTCATGACAAACTTGTCAAATAAAAATTTCAGTGAAAGCACATGCATTTCCATTACACTGAATAATTCCAGACATCCCAGGCAGAGCTGACATTCCAAAAAACTGTACAGACAGCTCTAAATTTGTCTAAAGCTTATTCAAGATGCTGATACAATGCAAAATACCTGTGATGTCTTTGTAATTTTTCATTTTAAAACTTCAACAAAGAAACACGCAGGTAGTAATGAAGACATGTATTTTTAATTAAAAGGTAAAAAAATATTAAAAAACCAAGGCTTTAAGTTCTTATTAACATCTAAATTAGCACTAGGTATTGCAAAGCTACTGCTGCAGGATGAATGTCGCCTTGCAGACAGCAGTTGTAGGCTGACATCACTTCAGGGCACATCCATATTTTGATCCAAAACGAACAGTGCAGCAACTCCCCCACTATCTGTCACTTCCCTGCTCATTGTTCCAGCTCTCCTAACCTGACTGGTGACAGTGAGTGGAGCAAAACCTTAAGCTCACTGATGCAGTGACTAAGTCTGATGGACAACGAAACTAATTTTGTAACATAGGAAAGATGTGGGCAGGTATGGAAGAAAATGTATGTAATCCAAGAACACAAGGACAGCATATATGGTGCAGAGGATGTGGAAGCAGGAACAGGATCACTGGGGATCATCAGCCAGAGGCTAGATTCTGGAACAGATCACCATTCTGGAAGATCTCAATCACTTCATCTGTCTGAGGGATTGGACGCCCAACCACTCATCTACTTTTCTATCCTTTGCCCTTGATTGACTCTCTATTCACATGAGGAAGATGATGACAATGAAAATAAAGGTGTAAAAAAAAAGCAATAGAAGTTTAACTTTGGGCATTCAGTCTCTAAGATAAAAATGGAGCTGAGATCTTCTGGAACAGTGACACATTTCAATAAGCCAGAATCTTCTCCAGTTGGCATTACTGCTGATCCTCTTCCTACTTTTCCATCTTCTCTGCCATACAGAGTCTCTACACTGTCTCAGAGTATCTGTGTGCACTTCTTAAGTCCCTGCCTATATTATCCTTCTACCACAATGTCTCCTACAGAAAGAACCTCTTTGCTACCCATCATAGCGGTGTCTGACACACTTTTCAGGAGTGTACTCTATAAAAATTAGAGCATATATAAATATTAGGCACCATCATCTGTTTATCTGGTCCTAGAGATGTGAACTGCTCTACTGGTACCACAGACAGAAGCATACTTTCCCATACATGTGCACTATGCACAGGAAGGAGAATGCAGTAAAACCCAAGAGATCACAAAGACTAGCTGTGTCCTGGTGTGCATCGGGCACAGCACTGACAGCTGGGCAAGGGAGGGGATTGTCCTGCTCTGATCTGCTCTGCACTGGGGCGGCCTCACCTTGAGTCCTGGGGGCAGTTTTGGGTGGCACAACACAGAAAAGACATAAAGCTATTAGAGAGTGTCCAAAGGAGGGATACAAAGATGGCAAAAGGCCTTGAGGAGAAGCCATCTGAGGAGGAGCTGAGGTCACTTAGTCCGTTCAGCCTGGAAAAGAAGGGACTGAGGGGAGACTTCACTGCAGTTACAACTTCCTTGTGAGGGGAAGAGGAGGGGCAGGCACTGATCTCCTCTCTGTGACAGGACCAGTGGGAATGGCCTGAAGTTTTGGCAGGGGAGGTTTAGGTTGGGTAAGAGGAAAAGGTTCTTCACTGAGAAAATGCCTGGGCACTGGAACATACTCCCCAGGGAAGTGGTCACAGCACCCACCTGAGAGAGTTTAAGAAGTGTTTGGACAATGCTCTTGGGCACATGGTGTGATTCTTGGGGATGGTCCTGGGCACGGCCAGGAGCTGGACTTTCATGATCCTCATGGGTCCCTTCCAACTCAGGATATTCTATGATTCTATGCCTACGGCAGTCAGAGTCAGATACACTTACTCTGGACTATGAGATTGCTTGAAATGCTTTCAAAATTAAATGCTGCACCTATGCTTACTATATTCATATCAGTGTAGATATGACAATATTTTCATATATATTTAAAATTATCAGAAACCTAGCCTTCTCCTGAAAGGATATATCCCTCCTTATCCTTTCATGATACATGCATTTGCACAGTTGCTTCACAGCCTCTATCTGTGTTACCACCCGCCACTTTTGGAAAGGTAAATTAATTAGGATTAGGGCACGGCTGCAGATGACAGCAGAAAAGCACTAAAAGGTGTTAAAGGCACCATTCTGGTCTTCAGTGCAAAAAATGACCAACGCTGCAAGCAACTTCAGCAAACTGTTACAGACAAAACTCCTACCACCTGAATTAAACACTGGGAGAAGAAATGAGCACAAAGACAACAGATCAGTGCTGCCAAGTCTAAAGCCAGAGAGAAGCAGGTAATTCCACTGGTTCTGAATCCTGGACTGAACTAAGTGTCTTGGATCTACGTGCTGCAAAATACTGACCAGTGGGTCTGGAAAGCAAACAGGGACAAAGGAATAGAGACAGCATGAGGAATCAGAAGTGGAAAGAGGGGCACTGCTCTGGATTACAAGTTCAAAATTAATGGAAAACCCCAGGCCTTATCAGGTTCTCATTTTTCAAACATGAAGTTTTTCTATTTTTGTTTCAGCACATTGTGGAGAAAAAAATGGAAGAATATCCTACAGGCAAGACAGTGAATTCTGGAATGTATGAAATAGATTACATTTGAGGTTAAATGGGCCTTCATACATTATTTAAACCAACCAAGTAGTTCCATGCTAAGTTTCAAGACCTAAGTTAAACTGCACAAAAACCTTCTAATCTGTAAGCCTCACTTCACTAGCACAGACTTTTATGTGCATTCCTCACAGCTTTTTGCTTAGATGCCATAATGCTCTCCTCGCCTTGATCCTGACAGTACAAACATCATTAGCAAGTAGATTTATTTACCATTTTACCAACAGACATACTTTTCACTTCACAGCAAATTTAAAGTTAAATAAGCAGTAACACAGCATCCTCTCCAGCATACTGAGTGAATAGAGCAATCTAGGTGACGTAAAAGGCAGAGTCACTGAAAATTGTTATTTTAATCCTACTGACCTAGAGCCATCCCCTTTCAGATACCTGGTAAGTAAACATGTGCAAGACATTCATTTTTATATCTTTATTTTTTAATTCCTCCAGAGAGACAATGACAATATCACATTTACAACCACTCTTTTGCACTGACTACAGGTATCAGTTGAACAAAACAGAAAAAAAGCTACAATACCTTGTTCCTGGAAGTTATAATCTGCTTAATAACAATTCTGTCTGCTAACACCAGCACCTTTGTGACAGAAGAAAGCAACAACCTTGCAGCTTTTACGACACCCGTTTTGTCCGTAAAGATTGTTATGTGACTGTCAGATTCTGGATGATCCAAGCTTGCCACATCTGTAAGTTGTGCAATTGTTTCACCTAGAAGGAAAAAAAAAAAGTGACTTTCTATACTTAGAAGAAAGATCCTGGACTATTAAGCATTCTTAACTTTTACCTTTGAAGGATAAGACAATTTAAGAGCTACCTACAACTCTTTTTATTTCACTTCACTTCCTTCGACTGACTGTTGGTGGCACCCTCTCCATATTTATATGTGGATCACTGTTCACTACTACCTTATTCTTCCATCTGTAACACACTAATTTTCTTACAGCAATCTACAGCTATTTGAGGGGGGAGTCATGGGTGGAATTGGGGAGTGTGGAGGGAGAAAACATTAATGGGTGGCATTTTTCCGATTTTAATAGCAAAAGTCAAACCAGTGTCCACACTTGCAGCATCAATCCACTGAAAGAGTGGGATGCAGCAAGGAAGAAAGAACTACAAATTCCCCTCCACTTTCCAAATTTCAATTAGCATTCCCATAATTTATGGGCTTCCTATTCCTGTAGAAGTCTCCAGGCATGAATAATAAGGAGATTCCAGAGAGTAACTCTCCAACTCACAGGACTGAAGCATGACAGTGAGACTGCTGCACTTTATATTCAAAGGAGGGCCACTAAACAGGGCATTGTCAGAGACAGAAGAGGGAAAAAAAGGCAAAGAAACGCTGATTTTCAGTTCATCACTATCTTTTTCTTCAACTTCCATTTAGTTAAATAGATAGTTAAATAGGCTTGATTGACCACTTTTAATTTTTTATGCAGGTAAAAACTCTACATCCAGTGCAGCTAATGGATTTCCTTATCCGAGAAAGAAACACAGACACTATCCAATTAAATCTTCCGGAGAACCCTAGATAGCAGTGCAATACAGGAAAGACAGAGCAATTTGCTAGTCTGTAACCACAGAAGGGCTGCTGGGAGACTGAGCTCAGGCAAGGTCTGAGACATGATTTTTGTTAGCATGCAAGACAAGATGATCAACCTACAGCTGACCTATAGATCGTCCTTAAAGACAAAATCTTGGAGATTTGATCAAATTCCCTATGACTCATCTTCAAAACCTCAACTAAGGTAATTCACCTAAGCAAGCAATATAGTCCAAAAGCCTGATAAAGCCATATGAAGAATCTGCATTATTCTGGTACTCCAGAAATACCACACACTACAGAACGAAGAAGGCCTGACAGTCCTTCAAACCACAGAGCTCCACATTTCATACTGCTTCTCTCCTCTGATAATTGTAATCCCTTGGGTTCTTAAAATGCCAAAATAGGTATTGCATTATGGCAAGGAACTTTCAGTACATTTGCTGGGACCAGGCCAGGTCACAAAAGGCATGTTCCAAATAATCAGAGAGTCACTCCAATATACTGTACTCTAGTACAGTCTGAGACAGTGAGTTCCACAGCTGAAGGGCCTGAAAATTAATAGAAGCAAGAGGAATTATAAAAGTACAGCTACAGTTCAAAGAGTGAGGGGCAGTCAGATGCACTACCAGTGAAGCTGAAGGACAAGTCTCCAGTCAGGCAAGGAGACCATTTGACAGCAAAACACATTGGCCATCGCCTTCTCCACAGTCCAAATAATTTCAGTTCACGTCAGTCTCTAATTGTTCACCTCTGTCAGCAGATTAATCTATTTCTTTGACCTCATGATATCTGTGACAACATGAAATGCTGCAGAAACACACAGAGAACAATTAAAACAGATGCAAAGTTATTTTGGTAACCAAGAAAGGATGCACATCATTATCCCATTTCTTAATGCTATGGGATTCACCTTCTTGAGGATGAATCAAGTCATAGGTGAAGCAGCTAGTCATACAAAGAGTTATCAAAGAGCACTGATAGACCTGCAACATCTGGCTGTCAAAAGCTCCAGACAGCCCTAAAAACTTGAGATTTCTGGTAACGAAATAAAGGCTTCCTTCTCTGCCTGCAGATCTGCAACTACAGGAACAGGAACTAAGCCCTGGGAGTAAGTTATGAGGAACAAGACTTGTTAGGGTAAAGAGATGGAGCTATGGAAGCTGTACCCAGCTGGGTATACACCAGTCCATAGAACACATCTGAGCATGTCAAAGAAACAGTTCAGTGTCACTGTGATTGTCCTATCATGACTGAGAGACTGTGACAACTAGGTGATATTCCCAACAATAGAAAGACAACTGTCACATCCATCTCAAAGGAGGTTAATGAGAAAAATTCAGCCAATTTTGGGCTAGACAGCCTCCAGGATTATCACTAAAATAATCTTGGAAGCCATTACCACGTGAAGCAGTAAAAGGCAGTCAGGAAAAGCTAGCACAGACCTGCCAGGGTAAACAGTCCCTTACTGATCTGAATGCCTTCTACAATGAGATGACACTGTTTTTAAAAAAATAAAGTAACGGATGCTGTGCATCTCAGCTTCAGCATGGCCCCTGACATGATCTCCCACAGTGTCCTCACAACTTCATCAAGAGATATGGACTAAGTGAGCAAAAACGTGGGTAGAAAATGAACCTGACTGTTGGGCTTGGGGATGCTGATAACAAGTACAAAGTTCAATGGGTAGTCAACTTCCAGCAGTGTTGCTCTGGGACTGATAGGAGTCATCAAAACTATTCCCTGGATGATGACTCAGCATGTTCAGCAAGTGTGTGAACAATACCAAAGTGGGTGAGTGTCTGATACTGCAGAGGTAAGGGCTGCTAGACAGAGTGACAGGCTGAAAAATGATCTGATAGAAAATCTGTGACATCCAACAAGGGCAGTAATAACACATCTGGGCCAGGGTAACACCACTCAGCCCTATATGCTGAGATTAGATGTCAACAGGGAACTTTTGTGGGGAAAGACATGGGGGACCTGGAAGACAAAGAGTTGAACAGGAGTCAGCAATAATGGCCAGCTGCACCTGGAAGGCTGCAGAAATTATTCTTCCCTTTCTTTTGGCACTTGTGAGGCAGCATCTGGAGTACCACGTCCACTTCTGGGCTCCTCAGCACCTCAGCTGACATAGTGGAGCAAGTGACATAAAGGGAGAGGTTGAAGGGAGGGAGTTTGTTCTGCCTCAAAAGAAAGCCAGTGGCAGGGCATTCTGTGGTCCACATCCATCCCCCTGGTGGGCCTAAAGGAAGACATGGAGGTATGGAGAGACACAGACAGCCTAATTCCAGTATGTAAGGTGATGGAACAAGAAGCAAGGGACAAGATACAAGAAAATACTTTTGCCACAGCGAAGGCGGTCAAACACCCTTAAGGGTACAAGAAAGAAGTAACAAATGAGAAGTGTACAAGAAATTGCATGATCTCCATTCTTGAGAGCTAAAATGTCCCTTATAACTTCAGTTATTCTGTGATTTCATTTATCCATTTAAATTTCCATTTTTCAGCCTTCTTAATTTAGCCATCTCTGTACTAAAACACACAGCAAAACCAAGAGAGAGCAATTTATTGTTTTTATTTTACTCCATGTCTTCCTTTAGGGCTACGTAGTCAACTGACAGAGAATACTGGAAATGTTATGACACTAACTTATTCCTGACATGCGCTTTCTCTTTTAAATTAGCCAGTCTTTCCCAGTTTTAGAGAGGAAAAAAAGATTAAAAAAATCACAGATGGGCATCTAAAATGTGCTTCTTTAAGTTACATTCCACTACTATACTGCCATTGTAAACACTGACAGAGTGCAAGAATAATGTTACACAAAATCTGCTACATGACCCTCTGCAGTGTTTTACGATTGTATTTTTAGTCAATCAAATTACAAGGTTTATTACAAGGAAATAGTCATAACAAGTCTGAAACACTTCAGATCACTGATTATACCCTTCACAAGAGACAGATACAACATCTGTCATCCTTCAAAGCCTCTGCGGGATATGCAATTGATTTAAAGACTCCCTACTTTTCTTAGAAACTGAGATGCTTAATGTTCTAAATCCTTTTGTGTTGAAGTTTATCTTTTATGCCTAAGAAAATCTCCATTTCTGAGACACAATCTAATTTGCTGGCTAAAAAGAAGTATGAACACCTCTACCAGATTCCCTGCCCTAAAGAGCAAACGCTTTCTGCTGCCTGTGCCCTCAGAACATAGGATTCTTCAATACAGGTCAATATTCTTGGCTATAATTGTCCAGGAAATTTTTTTGGCTTGCTTGGGAACACCAAAGTTATTAAAAATGGCACTTGAGCAACTGTGTTCAGAAACTGAGTTCAGAGGATGTGTATCCATAAGAACTTAGCTGCTTAAAGGAATGGGTTACTTTGTCCAACACTGAACAGCCCACAGAGATAATACTGGCACAAAAAACCCTCCATCAAACAAATAACCAGGAGCAAACATGTTTGCTGTACTGAATTTCCCATGTAAGCTGTCAGTGAGACCTCAAATGCAGGGAACAACTGAGCCATGCCAAGGTAAACGTGAGGCTGACAGAAATGTAAACAGCCCATATCTTCACTCCTCTAGACTGAGGCTATTACTGCATAACAGGAAATAAAACTTACAATGCCAAAGAACTACAGGCTTTTGCTGGGATAAAATAGTCCAGACTATTTTTAGATCCTGAGCTCCTCCTGCATAAAGTGATAGGGAGGAAAAAAATACTCAACCACAGCATAACTGGCAAGTCAAGAGACAGAGACTCAGACTGCACTGCTTTTCCAGCAGCTGAGATTATCGATGTGAACTTTGGCAATTTTGGCTTGTCAGCATTTTACTTGAATCTCTGAAAACACATGCTTCACATAACAAATGGAATGTTTTTAAATTAGGACATTTCTGTTTGCAGCCAAGTTTACTGGAGCGACTAGGAATTTTCAGTCCAAAGTTTATCCAGAATAGTCCTTCAAATCACAAGAACAATCATTCATCATCAGAGTGTTTCTAGACATTGTGACTCATTGCTGAGGGATTTTCAGAGGATTTCTTACAGCACCATGCCCAATTTCTAAGCTTCTTTTTTCGTTTAATCACAAGTAATAGTATGAACTGCATCCCCGAAGTCTGTGGCCAGAACAGCGATTCAACGAGGCATACACCAGTCAGGACAGCAAAGACAAGTTTTTCAGGATTCTGAGGTCATTTCAAAGATAAAAAACAATCACCCACCCAAGCCCCCTTTTTAACTTAACAGATCAGTTTTAAGCACAGTAACCCACATCTTGGAGTACAGGACTGCTCCATCCTGCAGTAATCAAGACATTAGTGTTGAAGGGTTGTTGAAGGGTCATTTATTTTTCTCCACAACAGAAGCTCAAGATTGTGTCCCTGAAGCCACAGCACACAGAATGTCTGTCACACTTGCAGGTTCATCCACCTGCTTAAACTGGGAAAGCTTCAAGTAGAATTTCCCATAATTCAAAAGTATCCAAATACGAATTTCCCACAATCCAAAACAAAACCTCACCCCACTAACAACAAAAGGAGCAATTTACTAGATGTCATCTTGAAGGCTTCACTGCAGATCTAAGAATATGCATTTACTGAGGGCTGCTGAAATATTATGCAAGGAATAGTACTTAGTATCTAGGAAAGTAGTTTCTAGCACAACACAGACATTCTCTTACAGCATCAGAGAATCCAACCCCCTATTTGCCTAGACAAAGTCTTCTGGGGGAAGGAGAGTGACAGCAGGCAACTCGATTATCCACATTTCACATTCAATTCACACACACAGCAAGTTTGCAACAAAACTTGAATCCAGCAAAAAGGCAAGCACAATATGATTTTCATTTTACTGAGGGGAGTCATCAGACGACTGATGTGAGTCATCTCACTGAGTCCTGATGAAATATGGGCTGACACTGACCTTCATTCAGACATTGAGATTTGGAATGCCGTGACCTCTATAGCGTAATACTCAAATAACTTTAAATACTCTACTGTTTTAACTTGGCAGCAATAAACTCTAAAGCTGTATTCCTAACACTCTGCTCTTTGTCTGTAGTAACATCATAAAAAAAGAGCAGTCAGGTAATTCTTTGTGGCAAATGATCCTATAAAAATCAAAGCCAACACACAATTCCATTCCCTATTCGTAAGATGACAGTAATTTAAGTAAGTGACAAAATCAGGTAACAGATCAGGCCTTGAATGAACCAGCAAAGGAAGGTTAAGCAATTAAATAATAAAGTTCTTACATTATGCCTGACACTAAAAATAGTGTGCCAAAACTGGCACAAGCACAATTTCATGAGTAACTACATACCTGCTCTCCTTGCCTCGATGCAAGCAACACTCATTTCCTCCTTCAGTTCACGGTTTTCGTTGGCTATGGCTTCACCCACAGTAACAAATCTCCCGACCGCCAGGTTAACGGCTTGGCCCACTCGCTGAATTGCTTGCAGAGTCTTGTCTGAACGCTTTGGTTTATCCTTATGATTAATAAGAGTAGTTATCTGCAAACAAGAAGAGTTGTTTATTAGAACATTTTAACTTTACTATAGGCAAGTTTTGAGTTGAACTCAGTAATAGATTTTTTACAGTACTTCACTAATAAAATTTAGTTTTGTGCTGTGCCATGAGGTATCATTTAACTTCTGAGAGAATGAAAAAAAATTGGAGTATAGTTAAGGTTGCTCATCTGCTGCAATCTCCATTTATTTCAAATGAAAAGAGGAATTTTTATTTTTATTCCACTCTCATTTGCAGTATTCAAATAAGCTGCCCTGGGTCTCAACAGCCTTTCACACTAAACACGCAGCCCTCTGTCCACTAAAATATCCACTATATTCATGACTTAAACACCCTCAATTACAAGTTTTCTAGAATTTAGAAAAAGGTTGCCATTTAGATACAAGTTATCAGTAAAATGATTTGTGAGGACATTCCTATTTTGAACTCCTGACTTGGCTTTTCTGACCACGACACAGCACTGTACATTCCCTCTCGGATCACACGGACTGGAGATCAGCTGCACGCCGGCTGCAGGACTGCAGATTTGTCCAAAACACCAAATATGAGGAAACAAAGAGGTCCTTTCCCCTCACAGAGGAGAAAGGAAGGACTGCAGAAGCAGCTTCTCAACCAAGGCATTAGGTAAACATGAGAACAATATTAAATCCTGCCACTCACAATTAACTAACTATAAACTGCATTACAAACATGAGCTTTACATTTTTTGCTACAACTCTTTTCTAGTGAGAAGCAGGAGAGAAATTAAACTCTGTAGTTTCAAACATCCTAAATCAGCATAAAAACCCAACAAAGATAGTCCTGCCTGTCCTTGTCTCCCACTCTCATGTTTGCAATGAGTTTATCTGATGTAGGTTCAACCTCAGTTGTGGAGAGGGTGATGCTTGTTATTTTAGTTTTCCCCACAATCAGGTCCTCAGTCTGGTTCACTGCATAGCTTCATGAATACTTCTGGTGGCAAAGGGGAAACAATACAGCCTGGGGAGAGGAAGATGGGCAGGCGCTCCGTTCAGCAGCAGTATTGTTTAAAATCCCCACAGAACTCCACTGTAAGTCACATCCTCAGCAGCTCAAAGATGTCTGTTTGGAGAATCTCCGAATTGCATGAATTGCTTAAGTGTCTGAACATCTCAGCTATATCAGCTTGATCACAGATGTCTTTGCTGCTCCTCAAAAAAACATCAATCATCATTCACTCATACATTCTCCTATCAGTCAAACCTGTGGTGGGACAGGAGCATACAAGCTGTACCTGTAATGCTCACTTCAGATTCAAGGACATAGCAGGAAGCAGTGTAGGAACTGTTCTGCTTCATGATTTGATCAATGCCCAAGGTTTACCCTTCAGATATCACCGAGTCATCTTTCTGGAGAAAAAAAAAAAAAAAGAGTGGTGTTCTTTAACACCTTGCTGAGGCTGGTTTTGAATGCCAGGAGCTGGTTTAGCCTAGTTTCCAGTATTAAACTCTTTGCAATGGGAAATATCAGCACTTCATAGAGCGCTTTGCACACACAAGAAAAATAAAAAAGCCAAAAAGCCTAAGAATGGTGCTGCCCCATGGAAGAACTGCTATCAGAATGGAAGAATATTTTGTTCTGGTACAAAACATCAGTACAGAAATGCATTGTCTGCCCACTGCCTTCTTATATATGCCCTACTTTTCCAATTTGTACCTAAGCCACAAGGTCTAAAGGAAGGCCACTTTCTACAATTCATACAACAAATCTGTCCCTGTAAGAGTCCCCTGGATCACCAAACTTCAACTCCAAAGCCTATGGAACCCTGGATGCCTTTACAGTGAAAAGATCTTCTTAAGATGAAAATAGAGCCCTACTAGAGAATAAACTGAGGAAACATCTGAACAGCTTCAAATTAATTTTAGATGAGAAATGACATTCCTCAAGACACACAATTACCATCACTTCAACGGAAATTCAGACTAACATGAAACTCATAGTAAAAACAACTGCACTATGCAGCTCTCCTGAACTCTTGTATTGTAGATACTTCAGGTATACAGAATTAACAAATACCTGTCAGCAGCTAATCTAACAGTGTCAGCTGGTGAATTCTTAAATAGGCATGGCTAGCAAGCCAACTGACAGCATTAGTCCAAATGCTGAGAAAAACCAAATTGATAGAGGGTCACAACTTTCTTTCTTCAACTGGTTTTTAAACAAAGAACAACCAATGCTGGGTTAGTATTACATTTGTACAGTTACTGACTTCTCAGAAGTATATATAAAATAACACTGGCCTATAACAAACTGCAAGTTTACATACTGGCTGCAAGTTTACCTCCCACAGTATTTTACACCAGTAGAAGTTTAAACATGTTCTGCATAACCCTGAAAAAAAATGCATATGCAAATAACACTGCAGAGTGAAAGGAATCCCACTGTCTCTTACAAATCATCAAGGGCATTTATTTTAATTCCCATGTTACTGCAGAGGTATGCAAATAATAAAAATCATGAAGATATGACAGCCTAAATTGCTTTATTAAAGTCTTACAAAACACTCTCAAGAACATGAATGCCTTTTACATTTCTATCATTTCTTTAGCATTCTCTTCAGAGGGCATCATAATTTCTGCAGAAAAAAAACAACCCCTCTACTCCCCCTGCCAAGGTTAAGCAAAAACAAGCGGCTGTTTTGACAGGTCTGTCACCAGTGTCATCTTAACCTCATGAAGTTCAACAAGGCTAAACACAAGGTCTTGCACTGAGGCTGGGACAATCCCTGGCACCAATGCAGGCTGCGGGATGGATGGATTGAGAAGAGCCCAGCAGAAAATGACTTGGGGATACTGGTGCAAGAGAAATTGGACTTGAGTCAATAATGTGCTTGTATCCTGGGCTGCAGCACAGCCAGCAGGCTGAGGGAGGGGATTTTGCCCTTCTACTCTGCTCTGGTGAGACCCCATCTGGAGAGGGGTGTACAGCTCTGGGGTTCCCAACAGAAGAAGGACATGGACCTGTTGAAGACAGTTCAGAGGAGGGCCATGAAGATGGTCAGGGATGGAGCACCTCTCCTGTGAAGACAGGATTAGAGACCTGGGGTGGTTCAGCCTACAGAAGGCTCCGGGGAGACTTTATAGTGGCCTTTTAATACATAAAGGTGGCTTAGAAGAAGCCTAGGAAAGACTTTTTACCAAGGCCTGTAGTAAAGTAGAGAGGTCGATAGTTTTATGCTAAAAGAGGGCAGATTCTGATTGGATTTTGTATTGGGTCTGATCAAGGTAAAGCTCACAGCCCTGACAGTGCTGTGCTTTGCATTGGTAGCTGGATGGGTGCTGATAACAGGGCAGTGTTTTGGCTACTGCCGGGCAGCACTGTCCCTCTGATGTTCCTTCCCCCATCGACGAGGATGGGGGTGGCCAAGATCCTGGGAGGGGATACAGCCAGGCCAGCTGACCCAAATTAGCCAAAGGGATATTCCATACCATGTGACGTCAGCTCAGATATAAAAGCTAAGGGCGAGAGGAGGAAGGGGGGACACTCGTGTGTTTTCATTGACTGTCCTCCGGAGCAACCGTTACGCGTGCTGAGGCCCTGCTTCCCGGGAGGTGTCCGGACAGCGCTGCCCATGGGAAGTAGAGACTGATCCTTTGTTCTTTTTTTCCTCTTTCGCTCGCGCCCGCAGACCTTGCTTTGCTCTTTGCTTCATACTGTAATAAAACTGCCTTATCTCTCCTTACTGGCCGTGCTCCTGCTTATTCTCCCCTGTCCCAGCAGGAAAGGGGAGTGATAGAGTGACTGAGTGGGCACTTGGCGCCTAGCCAGGGTCAACCCACTACAGATTTACAGAGGGAATTTTTTACCATGAAGGTGGTTAGGCACTGGAACAATTTCCCTGAGCTGTGGAAGCCCCATCATTTTAATAGTTCAAGGCCAGATAGTTTGAGCAACCCGGTCTAGCGGAAGGTATCCCTGTCCATGGCAGGGGAGTAGAACTAGATGGTCTTGAAAGGTCCCTTTTAACCCAAACCATTCTCTGATTCTATGACTTACTCTAGACACCCACTTGAGGTAGCTTGTATATGAAGATTACACTCAACCTATGGTTATACATAGCAGCTGAGGCTTTCCAAATACCTCCTGGAATAATGAACTCTTAGCTGGGTAATATAATCTCTTCTCAGACTGGCTAATTCAGGGCTGGTATAGTAACTATCTTAACATTGGAATGGAGGGAAGTTTGTTGGGCTCCATCTTTTTTTTTTTCCAAATAAGTCAAAAACCTGTATGGATTGACAGTTAAAAACAACCATTGTCAGAGAACCAAACCAGAAGCTGGTGAAGACGTTTGAAACATCACTGCGAACAGCTTCATGTAACACCTCTTTCAAGTGTGATCAACATTATGTAGCAAATGCAGAGGGTACTGATAGCAGATTTGCATAGGATGTTTCCTATTAAAAACTAAGTAACAAACAGCCCTGAAACAGGAGTAGGTAGGTCACGATAAAAGAAAGATATGAAATATAGATCAGTTAAAGAGAAAAGAGCTGGGTTTGGTTCTAGAAACAAAAGTTACACATAAACCAAATGTGGAATGCTTAATAATGTCAAAGGCATGAGGAAAGCTGTTCAGATACAAGATGGGCTTCTCATAATCTGCCACCTGCAGAAAACACTGCTGTACAAAAAAGCAGAAAGAGATTTTTCAGAATTATGCATTCTCATTCCCTCATAGAGCGTTAAGAGTGACAGGTACATCCTCCATTTCAAATGAAGTTTTGAAAAAGCAGAGGTAATAGCAACTGCATTTTAGGATTCTTTTCAAGACTTAATTAAGCTTGTAACAGTCAGGGTTAAAAAAATAACAAGATCTTAACTGAGCAAGGAGAGAAATTTCACTAGTACGTTAAGTGACAAACTGAAGGAAACTGTGATGTTAACCAGCAGTGCCAAGATTATTTAACCAGTTCAGCACTCAATAATAATTGCCTCAGAACACAAATACAGTAGTGAGCATTAGAAGGCCAATAAGAAATGCTTCTAAAATAAAGAATAAGCAAGGGTTTTGCGTGTGACTTTTAAACAACATTTAAAACAAAGATAAAAAATTGGGTAAGTCAAGCGGAGAAAAGGAAAGACCCAGAGGAAACTTAACAAAGAACTGCCTCCCCAACAACCAACCAAAGAAACCCTAAGAGCCTATAAAAAACTGAACTAGTAAAACTTGGAGCATTTAAGATATTTCAGATTACAAGACATTGCTTTACCCTGCAGTTTATCTAGTTGCAACCAGACTAGAACTATTACCATGTTTTAGTTTTTTTAAAATGAAGGAAATTCCTGCAAGCCCAAGAACATCATCTAAGACCTCCCTCAAGTTTAACACCTTCCAGATATTTAATGTTATATTCTGGTCATGTATTTCCCAGTCACCATCTGTGATGTTTGGACAGGAGTTAGCAGCTGAAAAGATTACCTGCAAGTCTCTTTGAACAAGAGCAGTATGTTACATCCTGTTTACTTAAGGATTTACTGATCAGGTCCTATAAAAGAAACAGTCCTTTTGATGGTACTCACCTTCTGTTTAATGTGACTCTAACACTATTTCCATGGAATGTTTATCTGAGATTTGAGACAATCAGTTTAAGGAGTGTCTCAAGAATCTGTCAGCTACAATCATTTGTCACTTGTTATGAGAAACCACAGAAAAATAATGGCCTTTTCTCAAGAACTTTACCAAAACTAACAGACACAGTCATAATGGATCAAGATGTACTTCATATTTAAGGAAACAAGCTCAGTTGTGGCAAATTTTGAGCAGCTGTTTTCAGATCTTTTTGAGGGCCTTCAGATACTGACATTTAAGTCATTATATGCTTCATGCTCAGGAAGCATCATGACAGCACGCTTAGCTAAAAATATTCTAATGTCTATTTATTGTCAGTGTAATTAAGTCTTGCATGACAGAATTAAGTGATACTTAAAAAGACTGGGTTTCAGAAAGTATTTATAGACATCTATAAATAAAACCAGAGGAAACTTAGCTATTTCACAGCCCCTGCTACAAACACAAGAGTTAAACTGACTAGTCATGTTGGAAGATACCCTGCCCATCTCTCTCCCCGGGAAAGTATCCACACTGTACACAGGATGATTTAGACTCTCAAGAGTAGTATTTGTTACTGCCTCTTGTGTGGTGGGTTGACCCTGTCTGGATGCCAGGTGCTCACCAAAGCCATTCTATCATTCCCCTCCTCCATAGGAAAAGGGAGAGAAAAGATAATAAAAGGCTTGTGGGCTGAGATAAGGAAGGGAGAGATCACTCACCAGTTACCATCATGGCCTAAATGGCCTCTGCTTGGGGAAATTAAATGAATTTATAACCAATCAAACCAGAGTAGGATTATGAGAACTAAAACAAATCTTAAAAATATCTTCCCTCTACCCCTCCCTCCTAGCCTTAACTTTATTCCTGATTCTCTACCTCCTTTCCCCCAGCAGCACAAGGAGACGGGGAACAGGTGCTGTGGTCAGCTCCTCACATGCTATTTCCACTGCTGCTTCCTCCTCAGTAAAAGGTTTCCTTCCCCCGCTCCAGCATGAGGTCCCTCCCATGGAAGACAGTCCTCCATGAACTTCTCCAACACAAGTCCTTCCCATGGGCTGCAATTCTTCACAAACTGCCCCAGCAAGAGTCCTTCCCAAAGGGTCCAGTCCTTCAGGAACAGGCTGCTCCAGCATGGGTGCTCCTTGGGATCACGAGTCCTGACAAGAAACCTGCTCCAACCTCAGCTCATCTCCACGAGGCCACAGGTCCTACAAGGAGCCACTCCAGCGCAGGCTTCCCATAGGGCCACAGACTCCTTCAGATACCTACCGGCTCCAGCATGGATCTCTGCATCCCTGTGAACCTGCATGGACTGCAGGGGGACAACCCCCTCACCATGGTCTGCACCACAGGCTGCAGGGGAATCGCTAGTCCTGCAACTGGAGCACCAGCTTCGGAGTCTGCAGAGTTGTTTGTTGCATATTATCACACCTCTCTTCTCTGGCTGCAATTACTTCTGCACAATACTTTTTCCCTCCTCTTAAATACATTATCCCAGAGGTGTTACCGCCATCCCTGACTGGCTTGGCCTTGGCCGGTGGATCCATCTTGAAGCCATCTGACACTGGCCCTGTCACACATGGAGGAAGCTTCTGGCAGCTTCTCACAGAAGCCACCCTTGTAGCCTTCCCACTACCAAAACCTTGCCATGCAAACCCAACACACTCATATTCCACCTGGAAAATCGAAGGCTTCGAGTGACCTCATTGCAGCCTTCCAGTGCGTGACAGGAGCCTACAGGAAAGATGGAGAGGGTCTAATACAAGCATGTAGTGACAGCACAAGGGGGAATGGCTTCAAACTGAAGGAGAATCTGTTTAGATTAGATACTAGGAAAAAACATCTTTACTCTTAGGACGGTGAGGCACTGGAACAGGTTGCCTAGAGAAGTGGATGCTCTGTCCCTGGAAGTGTTTGAGGCCAGGCTGGATGGGGTCCTGAGTAACCTGATCTAATAGAAGGTGTCCCTGCCCTTGGCAGGGGGATTGGAACTAGATGACCTTTAAGGTCCCTTCCAACCCAGGCCATTGACTCTTTAATTCTATATTGATCAGCTTTCCTGCTAGAAAAAATTCAAGATGTTATCTCTATGCAATGAGGATTAGCTGCCTCAGAGTAACAGCTCCTCTTCCATTTTGTGTATTTTCTGCTTTCTACCTTCCAGTAGCTTTATCATGGTAGAAAATTTGTTTCTTAAAAAAGTAATACCAGGAATGAACAGTTTTTGCTAAGAAAATGTAACAGCACTGCACACTGGGAAAGAAGTTACAAACCCCTACAAGGAAAGTGCTGTAACATGAATTTAGTTGCATTTACGACAACACATAGAAATCTTGGTCAACAAGGCCTTTCCCACACTGCTTGTACTTTCATTAGTTCATCCTGAGTTTGGGGGCAGACAGAAACTTCTAATATTACATTTCAGGTACTGTCTCTCATTAGGTCTTGCATACTCCTTGAGGACAATCAGGTCTTCAGGCTCATTTAGCCAGACAGCAGCACACGTTGTTCCAACACCCACACCTGCTACAGAATACAAGCATGCGTCACAGAGAGCGGAGAAGCAGCAGCTGGCATTTGACATCCTGTCCATAAGGGCTACAGGCAGAACTGTCACACAGACTTCTCATCACCAGATGAGCCTCAGGGATCTTAGAAAGTGAACAAGGATTACCTGCTTACCTGTCCTAGAAAACAAAAGTCTGTTAAGATTAGATGCCTGTCCAGGCACTAATGGAAATCTTAAGCATTTTGTACAATTTCAAGCACTAAAATATTTTTTAAAAGTTCAGCTAGTGTGTAGATTTTCAGAATTGGAAAGTCTTATCTTTCTATTCGTATTTAATTTTGTAGAAAAATTCAACAAATAAACTTTGCAGAAACTCAATTTTGAAAGTTTTCAAAGGTTGGAAAAGACTAACCAAAATGAAATTCAACTGCACTAACTACTAATGCACTAGTTAACTGTAAGAACCCATATTCTTTTTATGCTGAAAACATCATTTGAGACAATTGCCCCTGCTTTATGGACAATTGAACCAGAACAGTTTCTTCTTCATGTTATTATTCAAAGGGGCAATCAATCCCTTCTTGCAGAAGTCACACAGACCTCAACACATCATTCAGGATGCTGAGTCAACACTTTTGAGACAGTTTTCATGAAGTGATGTGATCCATCTACCCCCTATTTATGAATTTTCCTCATAGTCTCTCTAGACTGGTGTCTAGAAGAGCAGTACAAATGCACTGCATATCCAAGACTACTGAGTACCATCAGACTTGTGGCATTGAGACTGTTGTATTTGTACCTCTACCTGGAAGCGTTTTAAAAGTATCTTCTCACTGGTTTTATGCACATCTTTCATAAAAACCTTCAGGGAAGCAAATTAAATAAACAACTTTAACAACCTGCAGGCTGGTACACTTATCTGTGGGCAAATGCTAACATGCTTAGCAGGGCCTCAGGCAATTTTTCACACGCAGTGTGTCTAAAGCTGGTAAGCCACCTCTGAAAAGGAAGGAGGAACAATCCATGACCTGCAGTGACAAGCAGGAGCTGCCCAGCAACACGAGGACAGCCCTACCAGCTCAGATCACTGGGGTACCTAACTTAGTATCTTATGTATCACAGTCCTCCACATTCTTGCCTAGAAAAGATCATGAGAGTTAGACAAGCAAATGCAACACCAGCTATAACGCACTTGTAACCAGATTTCCAGCTGGCTAACTGCAAACTGTGCTTTAAATTTTAAAACGCCACAATATCTAATTTTGCACTTCTCACAAGCACAACAGCTTCAGCAGATAGAAATATTATCTCGAAGAGGTGAAAAGAGTCCTCTTCACCTCCTTCACATCTACACTTCAAAATCTACTTTGTAAAGTTCACGAGGAAAGACAAGAGTACACAACTTCAAATACGCACCTCAGATTATTAGTACCATTGCTATGTACTTGTTAGACATTCTTGGAATTCTTAAGAGATCAAAAGAAAGGATTCAACTCAGAGCAAGACTGTACTATAGTAGTGAATACCCCTTCTTTGTGCTGAATGCATTCCTAGAAAACCAAGGAACTTTTAAATTTCAAGTTCCAAACCAAACACCATTGAGAAAATGATTAGCTAAAATGTGATATAGATGAACTTGTTCAAATGCAGTGCAGCAATTCGACGACACCAATTTATTTCCTCCAGTGTGGGTTATTTTGCGTTTGGGGATTTGCGTTGTAGGTTTTCTTTGTTTGGTTTTTTGTTTTGGTTTTTTTTTTCAAAGCAATGAGAACTCTGAAAACTTCAGAACTTTTTTCCCCCCGTGGGATTAAATTATTTCCACTTCTTTTTCTTTTTTTTTTTTTTTCCCAAATTGTGAAAAGAAATATCGGGGGGGGGGGAAAATGTATGAACACAGCTCACTATTCTTGCAGCCCGTGGATTCTTGGATATTATGCAGAGGATCGAATTACTTTAATAATGTTATTAAAGTACCCTACTGTAGAGAAGAAATATGCTTCGTTTTTAATGTTCTCTTTTCATAGACTCCTTAAAACCAGGGATCCCCACTGATGCAGAGGTGAAGCACAAAAGTACATGAAAAACGACCTGCACTCCTGCTATCCTCTTTTTTCCACACATGGAAGAGGAGACGGATCACTGGAAAATCCTCAGTGAGGCTTAAGCACTGATCAAAGACACCTTGTTTACTCTTATCGCCACATGCTATACAAGCCAGAGGACTGCCCCACCTTCCACCCAAAAAAGGTGGATTTCTATAGGAACGAGTGACCATGAAAAAGATTGTCATTTTCAGACAATTCAAGTTCAACCTTTCTTCTCTTTTTTAAGAGATGTATGCAAGTTCACAGACTGAGCTGGCACCAAAATCTGTACCTTTGAGTAACTTGACATGAGTTGGCAAAGACAGTTTTTCAAACAAGGTCCAACTTAACTTCTTCTGATAATACAATATGTGCATCGACAATCACAGTGGACATCATAAAATATGCATTTACCTATTACAAAATGTGTCCAGAAGTAAAATTGGCTTTCTAACTCAACTGAGGTCCTGAAGTTTGAAATGCACAACTACCTCAGTAGAAAAGGTGAGCTTAAGATAGCAGACCAAATAACTGGGTTTCAGGGCATACAAGGCAGTACACTTTCCTCCCCTCCTGTTGCCCTTCAGTTCAGTATCTTCTTATCCAAACAGCTAGATTTTATAAACAAAGCAATTCCTGCTTTTCATTCCACACCTAGAAATCCTGGGCAGGACTAAGCCTAAAAATCCAACTCAGAGGTAAATTCATTGTTTAAGGTGTACTTTCAGATGTGGTCAAAACAGATGCAGACATGTTTTCCGCACCAGAGAGATGCAAGTTTCAGAAATAACTCAATTTACTAACACAATCAGGTAACCTCAAAACCAGAGACTGGCAAACAATAATTCTGGCTTTTCCCCTTAACTTGCTGTTGTTAATGTACCTAACCTTGTACTGCTTGTGCAAACAATGCCTGAGCCAGCTCTGAGCTGCTTATTCAGAAAAACCACCACTGTTGTGGAACTAACACTTCAGACATTGTAATGAAGGATGTAGCAGGGACAACACACTTATATCACCCGCAACTGAGAATTCTTTCTATTCAAACTGGGATTGGCTCCTGAAGATGTAGAAAATGTTCCTTGCTAGCTCATAAGCAGGTGGCTCCCTGCCATGAATACCAGCTATTCAATCCTTGCAATACATGTTCCTGACAGAAGAGTTCCTGCAGCCTCTTTCAGAGAAGGCTTCCTTAGCAGTATTTTGACATCCCACTTCAGCTCAGAGCGACACCTGGTATTCCATTTTGAAAAGCACATACTTGCTCTGCGGATTAACTGAGAAGTACAGCGCGCTCTGGAAAAGGCTATGCAAATCCAACTACTATCCACCTACAGGAGTGCAAAACAAAACAAAAACTTCACATAAACCAGGAACTATTATCTTGTTTATGCTAAAGTGCCTGTATGTTCTTTTGACTGCTTCACTGAAGAGCTCCAGGGCAATAAAAGCTCATTCAGTTGGAAAATTTAAGAATATTTAAATGTAACATGGAGATACAATACAGAATCTTTGATAATTAAAAGGGAACGCTCCACGCACAGGTCTAACTCCTACATGTTAAGTGCTTGCAACATTGGACAATATTACCCTTCTAAACATTTCTCATACCTGTGAATAAACAAACAAACAAAAATACTATCACAACCCTCACACTGAAAAGATTATGTTACTACAACAATTTTGCTTTATTGTTATTTGAAAATACAGAATTTGTGTGGTTCTAAATGGTTCATTCTGCTTAATAAAAACATGTTTCTGTAAGACAAAAGCAACAGCGCAATTTTTTATTTTTCTATGTACATCTGAAGGAACTTTAGGATTTGCTCATAAATTACTTTTGCAATTTGTGCTTAGGAGTTATCTTACCCTTTGAGAATTCATTTTAGGCATATAACTAAGAAATAATCCAATTCAGTATCTAAAGTAGAGCAACAGTTATAAGTTGGCTCTAGAGTCGATATTACTTCTCATTTGCCCCATTAGCTTTAAACAACGCTATTAATGAAATGCAATATAGCTCAATGATCAAAAATAGACTTTAAGGTTCTATCTAGCAAGGGTTATACTTTTCTAACAAATTAAGAAACATGAAATAAATCCATGCAGAAAGGCACGGGCTCATAGTACCACACAACAGTTTTACTAAACTATAATCAGAGTTGTTTGCAATCATTAATTCATAAATCATCCTTTGGGGATTTCCCTACCTAATCTGTCTAAAACCATCTGCTAACAATGCTGAATAGCAAGAAAGCTGCTCTAATTCTTCTTGTGCAGGATCACAGAGAGACAGTTTTGATTTAAAATTTATTCTACTGGAGAACTACAAAAATTCATTTAATCTGTAGAAAAGTCATTAATCAGATCTCAAAAATACGGAAGATAAGATACCATTGAAAAAGAGCAATTGATTTTCAGCTATGCCAGTAAAAAGCATCTTCCTTTGGCCACTTGAAATGTTAGTCTGACTCATTTATCACATCAGAGACTAAGGTATTAAACATTATAAAGCAAGTAGCCAAGCTTAACTCAAAGCCAATTTTACCATCCAAGGGTTCACAGAAAAAAAAGCCTGAAACCACAGCTGTTTCATGATAGTGCTGTTGCTCATGTGATAAAAAGTTCAAGTGTAATTTTCCTTGTAAAGCAGAATATAATTAGTGATAGTAACATCATTAGTTATTAATGTAACAAAATAATTTAATTTACCTCTTTAAGTTATTCTAAGGTACTCCTGGGCTCTGCAGCATACCTTAAAAACCACAACTGTAAATGATTATCTATTTCTCTTTCAAGGTTTCATGATGACCTAGCTTCAATGACTAAAAGCTGTCAATTAAAAACTAGTTTCATTAAAAGGAAACCTGCAACCACACCAGCCAAGAAATACAACTGATACTTTGACTGAAATAATCACCTTTTCTACATCCAGATGACAATCTCCTAAGATTAACTCTTCTGCACAAATCAAAGTGAAACAATCAGGCTCCTTTAGGAGCACAGAGCACCAAGTGTGGGCTGAGTAACAGCTGAGCTTCTGCCAGAAAAAGAATTTGCATGGAGCACAAGATGCTTAACACCAGAAGCTCACAACTTAACCCGCAATACCTATGGAACCTCAGGGAGAAGAGTCACGGAGTTAGTGACTAATGGGAAGTACCCAGGTGCAACTCTGTACCCAGGCAGCACCAGATGCTTCCGGACCCACAGCAGTTAGAGCATATGATCTACGGCAGAGCTTCTCTGACGTACAGGATGTACAAACTCTTCTGAGTTTAGCAGGAGCTTTGCCTCACTCCATACAAGCTACAGTGCAAGCCTTTACACCACAATTCATAATTTTATTACTCAACAGTAGTGCCAAGTTTCAAGCCTAAAGTGAGTACTGAATTAATCCATAAGACAGAAAATTCTGGAAAAGAGGAGAAACAGCTTCTCAAAGCTTTCAAGTTACCGGAACTTTTAAAGCACTGAAAACCGAAGATGAGGTCCCAAGAAACATTTTAAAAGGAGTGCATGCAGATCTTTTTATTCCCTCAGATGCAATGAGCTAAAGACAAATATGGATCATCCTACTTTTTCCAAAAAAGAATTTTCCCATCCTCCACAAAGAGCCATAAGGGGCAATGAACATGCTCTGGCACCATACTGGAGCAACAACAGCCAACCATGTAAGAAGCCTTTAGCACCTTAGACATATGAAAGAGAAAGACCTAGAGGTACCAAAAAAATGCCCAGTGAAACGAGGCAGCCAAGGGATTTGCTGGAACAAATCTGTCATTGCATCTGCTGCATGGGAAATGCAAATAAGTTGAAATGGATCTGAGTTTGGACTGAATGCTGAAGTTCATGAAGGGAATGAGACTATGCATATTCTTTAAGATTATGAATATTGTCCAGAGAGTATATTAGACGCTTCTATTTAGACTCTAAATGAGAAAGAGAGAATGCATTTGATTAACAAGTTCAAAAGTAGGTATGTAATGAACCTGTACTGCAATGCAATACTATGGCCACAGACAGTCAAACATCAGCTTGTATACAAGAGTGATGAATGATACAGAAGAAAAAAAGACAGGGAGAATGTGGTGGGTTGTTTCCCCCCATTTTTGCAGACTTCCAAGAATAAAAAGCTAGTGATACTAAATTAGAAGCCTAACAGTGCTTTCAATATAGGACTCTGCTTTAAAGCTGTTAGAAAAAACCCCTGAATTTCAGAAGGTTCCTCTCTTCCAATCTCCCCAACCTTTCAAGGTCCCTCTGAAGGGCTGCATAGCTCTCCAGGGTATCAACAACTCCTCCCAGCTTTGTGTCATCAGTGAACTTACTGAGGAGGCATCTGCCCCTTCACCCAAGTCACTGATGAACAAGTTAAACAATACTGGGCCCAGTATTGAACCTTGGGGGGTGCCACTTGTGACAGGCCTCCAACTGGACCCTGTGCCACAGACTACAACCCTCTGGGATCTGCCGTTCAGTCAGTTCTCAACCCACCTCACTGTCCACTCATCCAGTCCACACTTCCTGAGTTGGCCTTCGAGAATGTCGCAAGAAACAGTGTCCAAAGTCTTGCTGAAGTCGAGGTAGAAAAGATCTGCTGCTCTCCCCTCATCCATTCGGGGAGTTGTTTCATCATAGAAGTCAATCAGGTTGGTCAAGCATGACTTACTTTTAGTGAATCCATGATGACTACCCTGAACCCCTTCCTGTCATCCATGTGGATAGAGACTGCTTCCAGAATGAGGCGCTCCGTCACCTTTCCAATGATTAACGTGAGGATGACTGGCCAGTAGTTCCCTGTCCCCTTTCTTACCCTTTTGTAGGCCGGGGTGACACTTGATTTCTCCAAGTTCCCATGCACCTCTCCCCATCACCCTGACCTTTCAAAGATGCCTGTGAGCAGCCTCGCTGTGGTGTCTGCCAGGTCTCTCAGCACTCATGGACGCATCCCGTCAGGGCCCGTTGACTTGTGGATGTCAAGTTTGCCTACATGTTCTCTAACCCTGTCTTCCTTGACCAGGGAGAAGTCTTCCTTCCAACATTCCTTTACTCTGTTCTCCTGGGTCAGAGATTCCTGAAGGCTGGTCTTGTCCGTGAAGACTGATGCAAAGAAGGCATTCAGTAACTCTGCCTTCTCTGCATCCTCTATTACCAGGGTCCCCCCTCCATTTAGCAACAGCTTCACATCCCCCTTAGTTTTTCTTTTGTTCTTGATGTATTTGAAGAAGCTATCTGAGGATTTCCAAGCCAGCAAATCCACAAAATAGCTTCCCCAAAAACACGGCTAGCCTACAGACAAAATACAAAGGCCAGTGTCAGTAGCACTGACAGCAGCATACTGAACTCCATGTCTACAGTTTTACACTTCTCTTAAATCTCTCTTGAACAGTACATGCTTTTTCAGTTCCATGGAGAATAACATCAGTTCCACTAAAGATACAGTAATGTACCAGCTATTTCAGTCCATTTCTTCAGGAGTTATAACCCTGATGTACTCAGTTACCTCCTTACCACAGTTTTGCTCTATTCTTGTGACAGAAAATAAGAACAAGAGCAGAGCAGCTATTCATAATTGTGCTCAACTGCAAAAGAAAGTTAAGCAATCCCTACTCCAGAATGTACCTCTGTGAGGTACTCGGAGAATCTGTGTGGAGCCAAAGTGACTGCAGAACAGGATATGAAAATGTTAGATAAAATGAACTGGAGCAACTTGCCAACATTAGATGTTATTCCCCAAGATTTCAAGGGGCTCAAAGATACAATGGATTGCATCAACTTTCCCATGCAATCTCCTGCTTAAAACCAGATCAACAGTTGAGGTACGAATGTTGCCCTAACACTTGTACATGGCAAATCAATACAAAAAATTAGAAAGAAGTAGTGGACACCCAAATAAATATGACATATTGGCAAAGATTTAACAAAGGTGTTTGTTAAAGGAATTCCTGCCTCACAAAACAACCAGATTTCTCTGTAGACATCACCAATTACATGGATAAGAAGGCACTCCGCTGAAAGAAAACTAGGAAACAAAATTCACATCACAGTTTTCAAAAGACATCCATCAAGTCTCTCAGAAAAACAGAAGCAGACCCTTTGTATGAATACTGAACTCAACATGAGACAGAATGATGAGAAGGAAGATGAAGGATATCAGAAAGTAAATGATTACTTACTTTAACAGAAACCTGTACTGCAACACGGATTATTATATATAATCATAAAGAGAGAGGAGAGATAAGAAAGTAATAAAATGATAAAAATTTGTTGGTGATCTCAATTTATTTGGGACAGTAAAGATAACACCTGACTACAGAATTGCAGGAACATCTTGCAGTACTGACCACGGAACAAGATGTCAGACCAAAAAATCACTGCAGAAAAAAGTGATACAGATGGGAAAGTACAATCCTAGCTTCCCTTATGAAAGCTAGGTCTGAGCTGACCACTACTCCTCAGCAGCAAGATCTTTTTATTACAAAACGGACATCCAGGAAAGATCTGACTTGCTTATGATGAAAGCAATTTCCAGGATCATCTACTCTAGTTCCCTGCTCAAACCAAGTCCAGTTAGAGTGCACTGTTTATAGTCTTATCCATTCTGAACATCTCCAGAATTGCACACTCTGGAGGAGCTCTGCACACCGCATGCAGTATTTGGCCTTCCTCACACTGAAAAAAGCCTTCTCTTATATCTCATTAGACTTTCCCATGTTCCAACTTCTGTCCATCGCTTCTTGTTCTGTCACCATACACGGCTGCGATCGGTCTGTCTCTGTCTTCTCCACACCTGCCATTAGGTGGGTAGCTGTAGACCGCAGTAAATTCTGCCATTGTCCAGACCAAAAAAAGAAAAAAAAAATCACTGCAGATTCATGTGATACAGAGAGGAAAGTACCATCCTAGCTTTTTACATGAAAACTAACAGACCATTACACCTCTCTTCTTGAGGTGGAACAAGCCCACTCCCTTCAACCTTATGTCACATACTTGACTATGTCAGTGTTTTCCCTGGTACTGAGGAGCACAGAACCGAACATGGTACTGTACCCCATGCTGCCTCACAAGTGCTAAACAAAAGAAGAGTCACTTCTGCAGTCTGCTTGTTACATTCCTGCTACCAACTCCAGGTGCAGCTGGCCATCACTGCTGACCCCAATTCATCTTGTCCTCCAGGACTTCTATGCAAAGTTTCCCTGCAGACAGTTGATCCCAGCCTGTACTGCTGCGTGGTGTTACCCTGGCTCAGATGGACAGCTTGGACTTCACAAACTTCCAGTCTTATCATCTTTCCAGCCTGTCCCTCTCTCCAGCAGCCCTGTCCTCCACAGTGTCAGACACTCCCCAGCTTGCTTGTAGAAGAGTTCACATGCCTGTTGAGCATGCTGGCCCATGCTCACCCCAACATTCAGATCATTAATAAAGATGTTAAACAGTACTGGCCCCCATATCAGTCCCTGATAATTGACCAAAAAAAAAACCAAAAAACCAAAAAACCAAACCACCAGAGAAAAGTTTAGAGATTATATATAGACCTCTAGCTTGATGCACAATGGCTATTCTAAAGTCATGCCTTCAGTCTGAAAACTGCATCAGTGAGCTTTTCACATAATTAGGAAAACATCAGCTGTGGCTTTTTCTTTGGGCTGTAATATACAACTCCAGAAACTTCTGGGAAAACAGAATACTGGCAGAACATTATGTAATGTTATGTAACATTTACTGAAATGGGAATTATTTCAGCTAGCTTCAGAGAAAGCAAGGAAACAATATCATAGTAAAGAACAGGTTTGTTTCATTCACCTCAAGGCACTGTTAACTTATGTTGAATCTAAGACTGACAACAGCAACATTCAGAAGCATTGGTATCATGGGCTTTTGGTAGCTAAAATAAAGAAAAGCTTAAAAGCTTTTATTTTTTACTATATAGGTCAAGTCAATTCCAAAACCTTTGGCAGGATCTCCTCTACCAAGAATATTGGAAAAACATGTTCAGTAACATATGGACACACAACCATTCTCCAAAGTGCCTATGACAAAATGGGCTTTCTGAAAGTTGAGCAGCTGTAATCACATTGGTCTGCACTCTGGATGCTGGAAGATAGGTCACCTTCAACTGTGAAAAGTGACTTTGTTCTTTTGGGAATATAGAAGTATAGGATGATTTGGGATGGAAGGGAAAGGTCACCTAGTTCCACTCCTGCTCTGCCAAGGGCTGGGGCACCTTCCACTAGATCAGGTTGCTCAGAGCCCCATCCAACCTGGCCTTGAACACTTCCAGGGATGGGGCACCCACAGCATCTCTGGACAACCCGTATCAGTGTCTCACCATCCTCACAGAGAAGAATCTACACAGTTTTTTACAAAGTCCCTCTCCAGCTTTCTTGTAGGTCATCTTTAGGTACTGGAAGGCTGCAACAAGTCTCTCCAGAGCCTTTTCTTCTCCAGGCAGACAGATCTCAAAGCTCAAAGCTTTCCTCTTTTTCCCAAGTACTTGACTGTGAAGGCTGACAAATGTCTATTCTGCTGTTTCTCAGAATGCTTCCTTAGAACAGATGTAGACAAACTCCTACAGCTGTGAACGTACCCGACTGCTCCTAGACTAGCAAACAGGTACAGAATGGCAGCTGCGGAAGCCACTGGTGGAGCCACATCCTGAAAAGTGCTTTTGCCCTGTCTTTGCTTTTCCTCAACTGTTTAAACGACTTGTTATTAAATAAGTCAGCACTGACCACTTCAAACACCCTTCCCGACATGTGTTGCCAAAACTTTTCCATTAAAAAAATGAACCCCAAAATAATTAGACTGGAAATGGGCAGCAGCAGTGAAGGAGATGACTAGATTTTTAAAGAATGCCACAGTATTTATGCATGGAAAACTGAACTGAAGACACCTATCCAGAAGAAGAAAATACTATTTATTTTAAAATTGTGGTGCTTGACCCCAGAAGCCATATTTTCTGAACTGCATGCCACATGCTTTGCAAAATACTGTAAAATGATTCTTTTCACAGTACAGCGACGTAGATAGTGAAAAAGAAGTGCTAGCAAATATGCTTAATACTGTGGCTTAAATCTGTCGTCTTTGTCGTTCGTGGCACTCTTAAAAATGGGCCACATCAGGCTCTGAACAAATCTAGCTTAACTCTGTAAATACTCTAAGTTTTAAAACCAATTTTAATTGGTTTAATAAGTACATGCAGTAATGACTCTAAGGGTAATTTCTCCTGCTGGAGAAATAGGAATCTTATACCACTGCTGATAGCAAAGGTACTCCGTTACAACATAGTCTACAAGAAAAAAAAAAACAAGCTGCAAAATGCAATTAAAAAAAAATCGAACTAAACCAACCCTCACAATTGCTGAGGAAGAACAAGCAGGCAAACAATATTTTTTTTACAATATTACAATCAGGACGATATATGGTACAGTACATGAATTTAAATAAGAATCAATGCAGCTTTTTCTTTTTTTGCTTAAAGAAAAGACTTAGGCCCACATGAGAGATTGAAAGTGAGTTTGTCAGACAAGGCACCTTTTGTTTCCTCTTTGCTTAAAATAAGTAGTGAAAAGCAGCAGGAACATTCTGACTATTTTTTTCAGTAGTATACAAGTATCACATAGCGCTTCTCAGATTTTAACAAAAGCGTAAACTGTGAAGTTAACTTCACAGTAGGAACAAAGCCCTTTGCAAGTGTATTTTGTACAAGCAGAAAAACAAAGTCCTGAGGCTTACTGCAGGCACAGCTTATGCAGAATTGAAAAGCAAATTCGGAGACTAAGAAGTACTCTATAAACACCATTTTGCATAAATTTCCAAACAAAGCCAGCCAGTGAGATCTCAACTGGGCAATCCAGATGGAATGGTACAGGCAGAACTGATAAACCACTGCAGTAAGTGGGGCATTTCACCAAGCAGGTGTCGGGAGCTACTGCTGACACCATCAGCAACTTCAGCCTGAATCTGAACAGAGCTCAGCGCTCGCGCTTCAAGGAACACACTTGTCTCAAGCCTGGAGTGCCTCAGCAGGAAAACAGTGAGCTCGGAGTGTTCACAAATGCTCAGACACCCTGTACACAGGGAAGTGAAAGCCGCTTAGCCCTTCTGGAAGACGCTATCAGGGGCTTTTTGGTCAATGAAAAATCCTACATGACATACTTGTGGGTTTGTTTCAAAGGTAATAAGATCACTGATATTAGAGAGTACTCCAGAGAAGTAAGAACATCTTCATATAAATCCGTTTATGTGAAAGTACGAATTTAACATATGCAACTGAATTCAGCTTTTGCAACTGGATGTGTTTCTGATTGCTCTTAAGCTTCCTAAAAGAGGTCTCCCTATTTTATCTTCGTTGTTTCAGGACTAGAAAATTCATTTAACTTTACTTTGACTTGGAACAAGTGGTTCAATCCCTTTGAAGGGTTTTGCTGTACTGACTGTGATTTCTCCAAACAGAAAAATAAATACGCATTACCATGATAAGTACAGAAACGCAATTACCCATCACAAACCCCTCGTGCAGCCCAGACAGACAAATGCAGAACAAGGCTTACCACAGTTTGTTTCCGGATGGATTATGATGCTATAAACACAATTTGACCTCACCAGCACTAGTTATTTTTGTACAGCTGTTACACATTGTTCAAAGATTTTGTACAAATAGGTTTTGACTTGCTAACTTTATTGATCAGTGCTCAAAGTACAAAAATCCTATACAGTAAACACTTTGCTGTTTTCAGACATTATTTTTCAAGAAACAAAATTCTAATGATTATGTCAAACGCCAATTCTGTAACTAAATTTCTGAAAAAAAAACCCCCAACAGCAACAACAACAAAAAACAGCAACGCCAAAGTGACTCGCATATAATTACTTACCGGACTACTGAAAAGCCCGATTTGGGGGGGTTTTAAGGTCATTTAGCACTGCACGGGACATGCTAAAAGGTCACCAAGACACTCTGCCTGTTAGTGAACCTCTTAAAAATCGGGCACTACCCCGGGGAGCAGTAGGAGCTCCAATCAATGCAACGCTCAGGCCAGACCGCGAAAACACAAAGCTCCGCCAAAGCCCCTGGAAGACGAGCGCTCTCTCCGGCGACGAGCTGTGAGGAAAGGAGCGCGTTCCCACGCGGACAGCCAGCAGGCGGGAGGCTCGGGAAGCCCGGAGCGCTCGGGCGGCGGGGCAGTGCCTCCGTCCCCCACCCACCGCGGCGTCCCGGGGCTCGGACCGCCGGCGGCACCGCAGCGCCCGGCGTTACGCAACGCTCCCCCGCGACCTTGCGGGGAACTTCGGAGTCTTCCTCGGGAGGGACGCGCGAGCAGCATCACCCACACGGCACCCGCTCCGGCAGCCGCCCGCGGCCGGCGGGACCCCGGGACGGGCCGGAGGGGGCGCGCCCGGAGAGAGGAGGCTACGGAGCGCCGCGACCCGAGCGCGCAAACTTCGGCGACGGCCGAGCTCCGTCCCGGGCGGGCAGAGCCTCCCGGCGGGAGCCGGGGCTGCCGCCCGCCTCTCGGAGGCTGGGGGGGGGGAGGGGGTGGGAGATCGTTCTCCCGCGGCGGTATTCCTACCTGCGACACCAGCGGCACCAGCGTCTGCTCCACGGAGCGCGTGCGGATCTCCAGCCCCGCGTCCGCGCCCAGCCCCGACGAGGACGACGAGGAGACGCCGCTGCTGCTGCACGGGGACGTGGCCATAGCGGGGGAGCCGGGCCGGGACCCCCTCCAGCCGCGCCGCCGCCGCGCTCCCGCACGGGCAGCCCGAACCCCGCCGCTTCCCTCGCCGCTCCG